>JAGVSP010000697.1:0-60437 GCA_022494985.1 Micrasema minimum
GCGCAGTGTATTTTGATAATTAATATTAATATTAAAAGTATTCATGGTCTGAAAATCTTCGGGTATTATCAAAACAGTTATTTCGAATAGTAAGAGTAGGTAACTTTGTTATTTTTCAAGACGTGTAAAAATATAATCGATTTGAACATCAAAATATTTTTTAATATAATGTCTAAGTCTAGATCATTTTGAGAGCCATTCATTTGGTTTCAACATTTGTGCAACTATTTAAGTAATAAATTATTCATAAATTAAATTTTACGGGAGGGACACGTTCACGAGCGGTGAGCGGCGATAATGAAAGCAGCGAAGGATCGAAAAAATAAATTTTATTTATAGGTAGGTACGTTGGATTTTGGATTTGTAAATGCATTGGAATTTTTCGCTCCCTCGCTGTTTTCACTTTCCCCTCTCGCCGTTCACGTGGCCTTCCCGTTATTAAAACCCACTTATCTTATTAATCCCAACTTATCTTATTAATCCCAACTAATTAGACTTTTATATACCCATTTAACTAACCATTCAAATGTTTTGAACTGTGAGTAGGTGACAGACTGAGTTAGTGCATAGTATGACATGTCGCCATATAGTCGCACCGGAAACACGGGCCGGTGAATACCGGAAACGGGAAGTGCGGGCTGCTACAGTTTCGATATTGAACACTTTTCGCCTCTCCTTTACGCCACTCCACACTTTTTAAGGATTTTATATCCTCATCGTTTATATGAGTAATCTGTAGATGTTATATTGAGAAATGAAAGCCCTACCCTTTCCCTAGACTGTTTTAAAGACTGAGTCTTTTTTCAGTCTAGCACATTTCTACCGTTTTTTTCAACAAGCTAACCGCGATTATAAGATTGTCAGTGTGAAAAAAAAAAATTGTTGAGCAATCGTCGGTCGACATTAAATTATATGATGGTGCGAATACAAAAAACACCCATTTTAACGATCTAACGTAAACACAGTGGATAGAACGCCGCACCACTCTGTCCTCTCACACTTCCCTTGCTTACTCCACATCTTCTCATGTACTCACGCCGATTATACCGACTTTTCACAAAATGACCAAATTCGAGATTTTATTGTATACAGTAGGTACCTTTCGACCTATCTTTCTACCTAACTAATCAAATGTTTCTCGGAGTTTATTTGATCAAATTGATTTGATTAAACAAAATTTATGAACTCGAATAAAAATGCCTTATTTTATATGTTTTTTCACTACACTGTCGACTGAAGATTGCTCAAATTGCTTAGATTGACGAAATCAGAAAATTTATTTATCCATTTATTGAACACGTACCTACCTACCTAATCCTGAGAAAAATTAACCTATTATTTAAAAATGAGGTATTTACTAAAAATTTCACACTCTTTAATAATACTTTTTTTATTTATTTATTTTTGTTATCTCCCTTATAATTATTGTAGGTATTTTATTTTTAAAGTTGAGTCAAAATTGACTCAATCTTCCTAGGACTAGGACATGACAAGGAACGGAATAAAATAGCCTAAGTACATAATGGGTAAAATAAACATTATTGGTTTAACCGTATTTTATTTTACTTTAACCACCTCAACAGGCCAGCAGACTCAATTACAGGGAGGAGTTACATCACCAAAGTACCTACCTAAGTGTACGCATATTATATATAAATTATATATTTTTTTAAATGTAGGCTTATTTACGTAGATAGTAAAAATAGTATAAAACTAAATTGGATTTAGATATAAATATATATATACATAATAGGTTTGATATTATGTTACAATTTACAATTATCATGATGCATTGTTTTTGCCAAAATACCATTCATTCGTGTGCTAGGTGCAGTGTTCGCCTAAAAGTAAGTATGGATAATAAGTTGTAGGATAACTCTTTAAATATACGAGTGTATATTTACCGTAATTAACTCCACTCCATATAAGGAGGAAAAAACATAATTTTTTAGTACCTATGCTGTTTTACTACATATTTTGTCACTAACTCATAAACTAGGCATTTCATTACAACGCAATTAAAGTAAAACAACACACATACATATTCAATTTTGGAAATCTATTAAAAAAAACAATTAAAACACTCTGTATCAAATTTGTCAATGAGATACCAAAATAATATAAATTTCCAAAATATAGCACTTAACATTTCGAAAGTAGGTAGGTTGTTTCTTATACTGTAAAGGAATAATTTATTTTCATGAATTACTTATAAATCGTTCCTTCATAAATCCTTTCTTCTGTTTTTTTATATTTCACATTTACAACAATATGCAACTCAATGTACCTTCTTTACTTTTATACTTTGGCGTAATTTCTCTCACCAAGCACAACAACATGCCTTTTTAATTGGTATGCACCATTGGGTGCGGATAAGGGAGAGTAGTAGTAGTAGTAGTAGTAGTATATAAGTATATAGGTAGGTACCTATATTTTCACAAAGAAATGAAAAGGTTATTCGCTATTTCTACATGATTGCATAGCAGTGTAGTTTATTTGTTTTCAGAAGCCATATATTATAACAAAACAGCAAAGTTATCGATATTATATTGGAATAAGGAAATAGGGTGAGTAACCACCTCTACTCGGACAATATAGGTCGGCTGTATTTTTTTATACCTGCGCTGCGGTGCGATTCTCTAAGGTTTTAGACACTTCTGCGCATACGAATTCAGTACAAAATCGTATGCGCAGTAGTTTAAAAACACTCACAGAATCGAAGTGCTGAGGTCAGTACTGAAAATTTTGGATATGATATGCCACAAGACTCAAATCGACTTTTGAAAAAAAAACATGAATTCTAGATGAAATGAAACTGGAATTCGTCATTACAAAATTTAAAAAAGGCGGCAGCAAAAAAAAAAAGAAATTTGTATTTAAAGAGAACATCAAATTCGAGGGAGTAAGAGAGCCAAAATTTATTATTTATCTTATTTTTCCTTAAAAACACATACATATAAACACTATTTTGCGGCCGCATGTTATTAGTAAAACAAAATCGGTGTGCGTCGGACCACACGGTGGAAGTTATACTTCTTTGGCCATTCTCATACACCCACTCACGCACACAAACAGACAGGATATATAAATGAAAATATAAGACATTTTTCAATATTATTCAATATATTTATATTCAATATATTATACGTGACTTCATTATTATATTATACACCTATATTATCATTATCAGTTATTTCTTCTATAATCATTATTTCATCTTTAAGTCATGGAGAAAAACCGAAGCCATTGCAATAGCGTATTTTCTAAAAAGATAATTCGCTAAAATGACGCGTAAGAAGTAAATAAACAAAAGAAATGACAACTGTCAAAGTCAGACCAATACAAGCATCAGTGACTGTGGCGCCATTTTCTCTTAAGCGCCATTTTCTCTTAAAAATCAGCGTGACGCGGTTTCTCGACCAACATCCCACCCCAAAGTGTCTAACGGGCGCAAAGAAGTATAACTTCAAAAACTACTTTTTTTCTAGCCTCAGTAGGTACGTACTACGTAGATAGGTAGGTAATCCAATAATTAAAAAAGAGACTATAGTATGATAATCATATTGACCATGGACGCGTCGTAGTTGTAACACCCAAAATAAATATAGACAATAATATATTCTAATCTAATCTAAATGTACTAATCTATACCCCCTCAAGGAACTATTTGAATAGTGTATTTCGAAAATGTCCGCCTCAGGGTGTAGCGGTAGCGCGTTGGGCTGTCATGCATGAGGTCGCGGGTTCGATTCCCGACGGGGGTCAAAATGAAACATTTATTTGAATGCGATTTTCACATAAAAATATTTCTTATGTGATACTTTGAACTGTCGCTGAAGCTTTAGACTTTAGACCGATAATCCTACCATCATGTATCACATGATCAAGATTCATTGCACTTGGTGTACCAATGCACTGTCCTATGCATTATTAGGTGCAGTTAAGGGAGAGTAGTAATGTCTTATTCAATGATACGGGTCGCATTTTTTTCTAAAAATTACTTAAAGTACATATTATGCCTTCGAGAAAGAATTTCAGAGAAGTGGCATTCCATACTACCGTGCCTAGTGTTGCCTAGTGACCCACTACGTCATCACTAGGCATCTACGTCATCACTAGGCATCTACGTCATCACTAGACATCTACTTCACACGTTTCAAAGTGTGAGTGTATTGGCCTAAGTGCTGGAGTCTTTAGACGGTGGAATTTGATAAAAAGTGATGATACGATTTTTTTTTTTATTTTAATGAATGGAAACGTGAATTCTTTTTCGAAGACCTATGCAATCATTTTCAGTAAGTACGAGTATACCTAAATCCATCAATGTAACACGAAAGTAACACGAATTTCATTCATGTAATGTTATTATTAAAGCAAAAATGTAGGTTTCGAGAACGATAGTAAAAATAACCAGCTGAACTAAACCTCGTATATTTTTCTTGAACACATGAGTTCATTTCCACCAATATAAATACTTACTATTATGTATGTACATATTATGTCATATTTTCCTTTATTTTCTGTGAATGCAGAAAAATAAATCAAAGGATCAAAAAACCATCCGTGCAAACCGTTCGAAAATCGATAATTAATAAGCGAGATACAATGATTTATAGTTTTTATTCCACATACGATCGGTGACGTCTGCACCGATGATATTGTAATTTTTAGTTTAATTTTTCTGCATTCATATATAAAAATTTTGGTTAACAGCCTATTTTACAGTAGGTTTCTTACCTAGAACTACATATTTTTTAATTTTAACAGGTGTAATATTTTTCGTGATTCTTAACGTTTTCGAAATGCACAAAATTTTTACCTGTTCAAAGGTTAAATCGTCCGAAAACTAAGTAAACAGTTAGATAATTTAATGGTAGACAGTTGGTTGTTTTAAATTATTTTACATTTTCAATAGTTACTATTAGTTATTTTTTTTTAATATTAGGTAGATACTTATAATAAGTCAGTAACGAATATAAATAAAATATATATGCTTTTGACATTATTTTTATTTAGCTACAGAACACGCAATATTGTTCTTGAGTATAATAATAATACCAATGGCATTCATGTTGGGATGATAAAGTAAGGCGAGATTCCCCGTTCAATGTTAAGGCCCACCTGCAGGTCTGCAGTATGAAGAAAACCGGTTAGTCGGGAGAAAAATAACGTTTTCAAATGAAATAACAGTTCTGAACATTGAACATACCCAGAGTATAGACTGTGTTTGGGAAGAAAGGCGTAATGCGTATCTTAACACATGATAATAATTCATTTTCAAGATATATTTTTAAAGCCATGTTATTTTTATATATGAATAATGTTGTTTGGCAAAGTTTTTTATGGCCTAAAATAATCTAGTAGCCTGCATGCATTGAACTACTATTTACCCTGCATGTGTTTGTTTTGGGTCGAAATTTGAATGAAATACAAAGTGAATATTTAAAAAAAATTGTTATGGTGTTTTTAATGCCCGACCAGAGCAGACAAGATGGATTATGCAAGAGGGCAAGATGGATCTTTGGATACACAAGTTATTTTAATTTACGCGCTTATCGAAAAAGTAGGAGATAATATCCAGGGAAGGAAGAGCATAGGTCCAAAGAGTCCAAAATGCCTTATAAACAATGAACAGAAATTAAGAAAAACATGATTCATTATTATTATTGGAATTTTATTCATTATTATTATTTGAAATTTACCGTTACTTTTTGTAATACCTACATGTAGACCTGCTATCTGCAATGTTTTTTATTCGTTTATTTTCCTAGTATAAATTGATAAGAAGTTATAGGTAATTGGTACTCTAAGCCTCTAAGGCCTGATTTAAAATACAAGAAACAATAAAAACTAAATTCTTCATTATATTTTTCCGGTAGATACATTTTGATGTAACTTATGTATAGAAAAATTTAAAAGAAATCTGAAATTTGAGTTGGGGCAAACTCATAAAATATGTCATAATGAAAACAATCTTATTGTTTAAGTCACTTTTTAGATTAAATATTGCAGTTCTTTGTCTAAGTTGAGATTTATACTGATATTGTATTAAAATTAATTCATATACAACAATAGCCTATTATTAACCTCATTTTCAATCGCTTCTACAGACCAGCTAACACATTTTAATATCATTGTGTCTTCATCACTTTTCCATTAAGCCCGCCTACTTTTAAATTAGGTATATTACATAGGTATAATTTATTGTAACCTAACAACTCTTCTAAAATGTGCTAGTAGGTAATATATAAATTTACTAAAAAGTTTTACTAGTACCTAGTACCTATAATAATTTATAGGTAATCATCTGTTGTTGATACAATGCCGGAATCTAGGTTAGACTCAACAATAATAAATTTTCTACATTGATTGGACTATGACGGTAGGTATCAATCTCGAGTCTTGATCTCTTGACAACCTGCACGGAAGAGTTCGCTAACTAAAATACAAAAAAATAACTGTTGGCTAAAATGATATACCTACAAAGGTCTGTTAAGGTTGTTAAAAAAAAAAATAGTTTATTTTCTTTTTATCGGTGTACGAGTAGGTACCTACATAGGTACCTATTATCCTTCTTAGGACGCTTTGCCTTTTTTATCCCGAGGAGAAAGGGGGAGAAACTACAGATCTCTAATCTACTTTTTTTCTAGTAGATATCCATATAGATACATATTGTACCTACCTACTATTTTTTCCTTTTATTAAAACAATACGCAAGTATACTAAACGTACCTAATTCTATTTCACAGATAAGAGTTGTAGAAATTTACTTCAAATGCCTCAATATCACGATTTTACCTTATCATATTCGTAATAATACTTTTAATCAACATTCATATAACTACGTTCACACATGTACATGTAAGTGTGTAGGTATCATGTATAAAACTGTTTTAAGACGCATATTATTTTAAAGAGAGAAATTATTTTTAGTTTAGAAAGCGTGATTTTAGTGACTTGTGGATAAAGTGTCACAATAGACACCACGTTCTTTTCGTCTAGAAACTAGAAACTAAAATAAAAAAGAGGAAAAGAGGTTGGGCTTCATTTTCTTTTATATATTTTTGTACCCAAGCAAATCCCGTAAAATTTTCACTAAATAATAGGTACCAATTAAGGGTAGGTACCGTTTTTTTTAAGTTTACTTTATTAAAAAAAATTACGATGGTCATGTATTTTTAATTATATATGTACGTTTTTGTGCTTTTTCTTTTTCTTCCACCCACAAATAATGCAATAACATGCAACATGCAGAATAAATATTTGAGTATACCTATTGAATGACTGCATAAATCAATACACATTCGATGAGACATGGTTGGTAATAGCTTATCGCACATTCTTCCCTGATTGCCGTGTTTCACAGACTCGCGTGAATTTGACTTATTGATAACAATGAAAAATTAATAGGTACCTATATCTACATGCAGGTAGGTACATATGGAAATACATTTGTATTAGGTTTAGGTACCTATCTATTGTATACATATTGTTATATCTATTAAAGTGAATTATTAACTTATGTTATGTAGGTATAGGTACTAACTTTAATTTTGTTTGGTGTGGGGTACTCATGTAGGTACCTACATACATGGGTATAATACCTACATAGTTATCTATAGTTTGTATGATTTAATTAATTTATTAAATAATTTGCTTGTACAGTGTTTTAGAAGTACCTACTAATAAATAGATAAATTCATGTATAACTTATAAACTTTTAAATGGTGGGTATATCTATTATTTTGTAGATAAATATAGGTAGGTACGCTTAATATTAGTTATTGATCCAAAAATACTCTAAATATTGATGAAGCACTCACATCATCCGCGGGGAAGTCGTAGCAGTCAGCGATTTTTTGATAAAGTTCCTTCACATTTGAAAATCCAGAAATACGTCCTAAAGGGCTCCCATGAGCTTGCTGGCAGTTGAACACCAACTGCGGTCGCTGAACACTCGGTTCATTAGGTCGGCTATTACTATTATTGTTCTCCACTGTTTTGTTCACTCCATTCCCTTGACTTTTGGGAGGATCTTCGATCTTGGGAATAGGGGCACGGGGCGCCTTTTTCTTAAACAGCGACATATCGCTCTATAGTACGTTTTATCACTAAACAGCACAGGTTAGTCGGAATCCGTCCTCGAACATTATTTTTATCTTACCCGATTTTCTTAGATAACACAACATCTATCTCGAGCAAATTTTCAACGGCTATTTACACGTCACGATAATTCTACATATATGTACGAGAGCGAATAAATAAATAATGAAGATAGCGAATCGTCGGTAGCCCCGACAAGAGACGACACGACGACACCCACCCAGGCAAACGATCCGTTTAATACTGAGAACCACGGCTGAAACTGAGGTAAGAGGTATACTTTAATTGAAGTTGTGAGGAGTGCTGACCGGATTAAAGCGAGAGTAAATTTTTCGCTTTTGTAATTAATCAAATCAAGAGTGACTCGGAACGATGCTCGGAACATTCGAATTTAAAACATCTAAAGCCATCGCCAAACTTTTAGGTTCACTCTTTAATGTGGCTCTAAAAAACGACATCATGGGTAGAAAAAAGTTACGCAGTGTTTTGTGATCATCAAACCGGAACACAAATATTTCAGCTTCAACTTACTGACATCTGTACGTTTGCAGGTAAAATACTTTCTCGGCATTGCAGACAGGTGTTAATGGATGGAAGTGAACAAGTGAATATCATAAAACGGAGGAAATACAAAAATATAACTGCCTACCTATATTATCATTGGCACATTCGGGCAAGGGATTCGTTTTATTTATAAAAAATGTTTAATTTGTTTACGAAAATAGGGGAGAGTTGAAAAACGAAAAATTATTTTTAAAAAAATGGAAAAGATTTCCAGATTAAAAAGGGAAGGTACTACTTACAAAATTGAATAAAAACTAAATCCTAAGTTGCCATTGCCTGACATGCATAAAAATATTACTTATAATAAAAAAGTAAATTTAATTTGAATGCATTGCTCTGTAGTTTGTGTAATCCATATGATTCTCACAGGAAGCGGATATGTATGTTGTACCTACACACACACGTTTGAAGGTTGTACAGAATATTTGCGCCTAATTAGTAGCAAACGGCGTAACATTTAATCTAAACTCGAGGTGCATCCCATTCTATTTCCATGGATATTAAATTTTTACTATAAAAAACATGTTTTATTGAAAGAACCAAATCTGGTTTATGTTCTTGAATAACATCTAACATTCACACGATGCTGTGGAGGCCGATTGCAAAAAAAAAACATTTTTCTTAAACTGAGGACAGATCAGAATTTAAAACCTGGTGTACTCACACAAATGTATTTCTAAAAAAAGGTAATATAAGATATTAACCAAGAACGCTTTCTCTTAAATCTTTATTGAGTATTGAGTGTATTGGTGAGTGAGAATGCATAAAAAACAGCTAATGTGATTTTCATATTTAATATTTCATGTGGAGATTGGACTGTTATTACTGAAGAGTAAGACTGATCATCTTGTCTTAAAGTTAAAAAATGATCAAGATACACTGCACAAATATATATTGTTATTTATACAGGGTGGCGCAGATGGATCGGGTGGTTTTAAAATACTTGTCAAACTGTCAATTTTAAAGGTATTGGATTGAAATAAAGTGCAAAACGTGTAGTTACAATGGAAGTTTATTAACAAAAAAATTGTAAAGTTAGTTTTTAAAAATTACATCCATCAAATGCCCTCCTTCTCGAGCGACGCATTCTTGGAGTCGGTCCTTAACGTTCCGCATTGCCCGCTCAAGCACATCACCAGGAATTAATGTGATTTCGTTGTGAATTGCTGCCTTCAACTCCTGAATGGTACGGGGTTTGTTCATGTACACCCTTGCTTTTAAATAGCCCCATAAGAAGAAGTCACATACCGTGAGGTCCGGTGAGCGAGGGGGCCAATGGAGATCTCCATTACGGGAAATCAAACGGCCAGGGAACAGAGCGCGTACAGCTTGCATTGATATCCTAGCGGTATGTGCAGTTGCCCCGTCTTGTTGGAACCACATATTGTCCATGTCGTAATTGTTCTCTTCAAGTTGTGCGAGAAGAAATTCTTCAATCATGTTCACATAACGCTGCGAATTAACAGTAACCGCCTGCTCCCTTTCATTTTCAAAAAAGTAAGGCCCAAGTATCCCTACCTTAGAAACCCCACACCAAACCGTCACTTTGTCACTATGGAGAGGCCGTTGGTGTAGGTCTCTTGGGTTAGTGTCGGCCCAGTAAACGGCAATTTGGCTTGTTGACGTAGCCGTTAATGTGAAAGTGAGCCTCGTCACACATCATGATAATCAGGTTTTCATCTTCTAATAACTCCAACATCCGTTGGCTAGACTGAAGCCTTTGAAGATGGTCTGTTGGGAGAATCTTCTGGACCACCATGATTTTATAGGGGTGGAATTTCAGTTCTTTGTTAAGAATCCTTTGAAGGCTCCGACGTGACATTCCAAGAGCTTGAGCACGATGTCTCGTTGATCGACGTGGGCTCGTAATGACATCGCGACTCACACGCTCCACGTTCTTATTGTTCGAGGTCTAGACGTCCATTTTGGAGCACATGAACCAGTAGTGCGGAAATTATGCACCCAACTCAATATTGTGTCTCGCTTAGGAACACTACCGCGAGGTGGGATGTTGAAACGTCGACGAAAGGCACGCGTCACAGCAACAATTGACTCGTTTTTGCGTATAAACTCTTCCACTGCGAAAACACGATGCTCAACGGACCACGTAGCTATCGCGAATGACTGCCAGTCTGCAACTGAAACTTCCCGTCCCCCCTACCACAGCACGAAGACCGCCGAACACCTGGCTCCCCCACTCCAGACCACCCGATCCATCTGCGCCACCCAGTACCTGTATGATACTCACGAGACCAGTTATTTTTCAATATTTAAAATGTAACTGGTTCCAAAATCCCATAGCTGGTGCAATATATCTTTTCTTGATATTGTAACGAACATTCCCAAAAAAAACATCTATAAAACTGCATACTCAACTTCATTTTTGTCAGCTATACCATTATGATTTTTATTTAGATACATGTATTTTATTTGTGCCGTGCAGAAAAACCCTTAACTTAATCACAACTGTGTCGAATGTATTGCATGCACTAGCCTATAAATTTCCCCCTGTAGAAGCCATCTTTCACTGAGGTTTGAAATCGTTTACCTGACTTGCATAAGAATGCCTGGTATAAGAACACGGGATAAAAGACAATGCTTACCAGTTTTAGGCGAGTACTAGCCCTTAGGGATGTCGAAAAAATATCGATATTTTTAATTCGATATTTTATGTTTCGATATATCAATTTAAAATTCCAAGTATCGAAAAGGTATAAAAATCAATATTCTTTTCAGACTAACAAACGAAAAATTGTAGGTAAGTAGGTACTTTTAAAGATAGATTTCATAGATTGCACCGATATAACGATATTAAAAAAAAAAAAAATCGCCTACTACTAGTAGTAGGTATATTTAGCCTATTCAAGCTCGATCAGAGATATTTTTTTTTTTTTAAATATCGGTGCAATATCGATATTTGAAAAATACATATATCGATACGATATATGTCGATATATTTTGGGACTTTCGACATCTCTACTAGCCCTAGCGAAAAGTGGTGCCTTGTGATCAAATCTAGGATTATTTTTTAAAAAATGTTACGGCAGAGTTGCACACAAATTTTTTTTTGTACAATTTACACCATATAATACAGCCTGAAAAAAAATAAGTTGCAATTGAAAAAGAAAAAAAACTCTTTTATCAATCGACAATCACAAGCCAAACATATTTTGAAAATGTGTGCAAAATTTCAATAAGATCAGCACATTTATAAATAGGATAAAGTGTAAAAATAAAAGAGGAGTGAAGTTTTAGAGTTTATTAATTAGTGATTACAGAGTTCAGGGTGCGGCTGCCTGCTTGACCTTGGGTTTTCCTCCCTTGGGTGCGGCATTGCCGGTGGCGACCTTGCGGGGCGCGGGGGGGAGCCCGACACGGAACCCGTTACGGAACCTCCTGCGCACAATCTTCAGGTGGCGCATTCGCCCGGTTCCAGTGGTCTTCCTGCGCTTAGCCTTTACTGACCAATTATCTAGGAATAAAAAAATCATTTTATAAATCTATGGGCGGAGGAGGCAATCACAAAAGTCATGGTGAAACAATCACGTAAGTCTTTTTTGAAAAAAAAAGTTATTGGCCCTACGATAATATGCAACTTGTATATTCACGTGTGTTCCAAAACATACAAGTCTAGAGATTTTATTAAGAGTTATATCCGTCATGTATTTGAGCACTAATATCATTAAAAATTAGAAAAAAATGTCTCCTATAAAGTAGGTAATTTTGAATTATGATTAAATAAAACAATGTTATGTGTTACTATTGGTTTATTCTATAAAAATAGAATTTACCTACACTACCTCGACTGGTGAAAAGACACTAAATTAGAATACAGATGTTATACAGAAAAATACAGAAAAATTAAATTGCAATACTTAAGAATCTAAACACAGGGGTAACATAAATATTGATACATAGAAGTGATAAAAAAAATAGAAAAAACACAACATTGTTTTATTTAATCATAATTCATTATGAAGTGTTACAAAGTGAATGCCGAATCAATCAACGGTGTAACTTAACAACTTGCCGTGCTTTTTATGAGGACTAATTGCTAAATCCATAGATATGACAAGATGTAGAAAAAGAGTCGAAGAGAGAAATTTATACATTCAGATAGGTTGGGTTTAATAAAATAATATAAATCAAATGGCTATTTAAAAGCAATATTCTTTATAATAGGTTATGAAATTTATACAAGGTTAATGATAGGTTAGGTTAAATAAAAAAATAGGTTATGAAATTTATACAGTAGGTTAGTGATAGGTTAGGTTAAATATAAAAAATAGGTTATGAAATTTATACAGTAAAATGATAGGTTAGGTTAAATAAAAAAATAGGTTATGAAATTTATACAGTAGGTTAATGATAGGTTAGGTTAAATAAAATAATAGGTTATGAAATTTATACAGTAGGTTAATGATAGGTTAGGTTTAAATAAAATAATAGGTTATGAAATTTATACAGTAGGTTAATGATAGGTTAGGTTAAATAAAATAATAGGTTATGAAATTTATACAGTAGGTTAATGATAGGTTAGGTTAAATAAAATAATAGGTTATGAAATTTATGCATAATGATAGGTTAGGTTAAATAAAAAAATAGGTTATAAAAAAACAGTAGGTTTAAATTAGGTTTAATTATTTATTAACAGCCAAATAGATTTTTAAAAAACGAAATTTGTGAAGGCGTAACCAAATGAAGGCGTGTCCAACCAATCACAGCTTACACCTACACACCTACACATTCTACAATCCATAGAGTAAAAATATTTTGAAATTTTGACAGCTGCACGGCAAGTTGTTAAGTTACCCCCAATCAACAACAAAATAGGTAATTTTGACTTATGTGAAATTAAGCTTGCAGTCAAGTGTCTTAGAGATCAATTTAAAATCTTTTTACAATGGCTCACTGAAGAAGTGAACCCACTCCATTATTTTGAAGGTACAACAATTAGCAACAAATGAAAAAATATTAATTTTGAATTGAAAATCACATGTAAATTAATATTTCAGGTTGATGGGAATCGAAGCCTATGAATCGCTATATTCAACTATGCACATGAAAACAAATATGACAGTGTTTAGGTAAAATAGAAAACAAATATGACAGTGTTTAGGTAAAATAGAAGTCAAATATTATGTGTATGAACAAGTAAAAAAATTAATGTGGGTGAAAAAGTTGAAGGTTCTAGGTATGATTCCTGGTGAAAATTCCTGGTGGTCCCCTGTTTTGTTGATGTGGATAGCATAAATAAAGAAACAATAGGGGAAAAATTATTGTGTCGTCGGTAAAGAAACTGTCATATATTTGACAAAGAAAAAAATAAAATAATTTTCTTCAATATTTGCCAAACATTGTATCATTATACCTGTTATTTACAAGATCACTGTGTATTTATAACACTGCGTCTCAAACGTAACAGGTTGGACTAAGTAAAATTGTTATAATAAAAATTTAAAGGCCGATAATGTTATAAGTTAATATTAAAATCTGGCACATTACGTATACATAAGTCTTGAAATCTAAACATTAACATTCAAACATTTTTACTGCATCATAACACCTTGTTACGGTTAAATGAGAGGTAGTATCAGTAAATTAATATATTTGAACGAAATAATGTTTTGTCTTAGTTGATAACACAACGATGTGACTGAACTTGCGACAATCCACAACATTTTAGGAATCCTTGTTGAGAAATGCGTCATTATATATCAAAGCTGGATGTATGCATTTTGTACTGATTTACTAGTTTTGATGATAAAATACACTAATATCGTTTTTACATATCTCACGTTAGTGCGTTGTTTTATGATCTGGGTACTGGTAACCAATCAGGATATCCTAGGTATTTTTTTATATTAGTACAGGCAGATTTCTAAATACACAACAAATTAGAAAAAAACTGTTCAGGTCAGTTCAGTAAGGAATTTCAAAACTGAAGAATTGGTAGGCACGCTGGGACACACTGATACCAGAAATACTGACCGAGAAATATTGACAGCAAAGATCTGACAGTTGGGTAAACACTAACATGGTTTGAAATTTGACAACTCCATCATGATACGAAAAATTTAAACAGTGCGCCAAGTACTTAACAGTGAAGATGAACAAGTTTCAAAGAAATTAAAGTACTTACACGAGCGCAGTTTCGCCGCCGGATATCCACACTGGGCGCATTGTGACTTCTGGATATGATACGATGATCGCCCACACCTACGACACAACGTGTGTGTCTTATTTCGGCGTTTACCAAAGCTCGAAGTTCCCTTCGTCTGCAAAATAAACAATGAGATTTACTTCACGTCCACGACGAAAACACTAACATTTTGAGGTTAAAATGAAAGTTAACACAGTAGACGAAAATACGGATGTAATTAAATGGTATCTAAAAAAAATAAATAGAAAATGGTATTTTAAAACACTTTGAATAGACGATGGTTTATAAATATAAAGATTTGTTTTAAAAATTATGTGACAGAACCCACCATTTCGGAAACTTCGTTTCAAAAGAGAGGACCAGTGTTGCAAACGTAGAAAATATGACTAGTTCTATAAGTACTAGTTAAGTACTTCTATTTAAAAGTTTGTTCAAAAAGGGGTTAGTGTTTAAAATATGAAAAAATAGCTACAAACTGAGTAACTCGGAAGGTTTTTTGTTTTTCAATAGCCTTTTTGATTTTCGTCTTAATATTTTATTCAATCGGTTCGAACGTTGGGAATTTTTGTGTGTACTTTGTACTTCTTTTTTATATGTGAAGTATTTTTCACATAATACATCAGAATATTCTACAATATTTGATTAGATAAAAATAATGATCATTCCAAACAAAAAAAATTAAGCCTTTTTGATTTGTTTACATTAAAATAAGACTTTTTTTCTTAAAATTACTGAAAAATGTTTTTTTAATATTAAGAGAAAATTGTTTCCAAATAATTTCAGAAAAAAGCAAGATTTAAAAAAATTATCAATCTTATGTGTATATACAATAATATGATTATATATTTATTATAATGGTGGTATAGATACTATACAATAATAGAATTATTACATAATAAAAAATATTGTGATTATTGTTAGGGATAAAAATATTATTATTATTATATTATAAAAAAATAATATCGATCGGGGAGGTCACCAATAGTGTAGGAAACAAAAACTATAAATTATTGTATCTCACTTATTGATTATCCGATTTACGAACGGATTGCTCTGGTGGTTTTGTGAATTTTCGCTTTATTTTTCTGCATTCACAGAAAATTTTAGTTAACAAGCCCATTCAAAAGTTCTACCAACATTCAGTTTTAAAAAGAAACAGAAAAGGAGAAAAGTAAACGTCAATGTCAAAAAACAAAAGTTGAAGATCTCGGTGTATAATCATAACCTCAAAACGGGAAAAATTTTCTAATCCTTACGGTCAGCAAATATTTGGAGAGAAGAAAAATTAAAAAAAACAAAACAGCTGGTTTGTCATGGTTTTTCAAACGGCTATGTTGATGGTCAGAGCAAGAGGACCTGATGAGTTTTGGCGCAAACGAAGGATATTTCGCATGGCAGCTCACTTTATCGGTAGGCGCAGAAATTGCTATTCTATCGCAGTAAGGTATGTGCACAGGGCTTTGGTATATGCAACCAAAGCCCGAGCGTTGAAAAAGCACGATATGACTGATCTTAGAGAAACTCGTATCAGTGCTGCTTGTGAACAACATAATATATCTTCATTCGCTCTAAGAGAAGGCTTAGAAAGGTGTAACATTATGTTGAACAAAAAATCTTTAGCCGACCTTGCAATTTGGGAACCCAAGACCTTTGAGTCGTTGGCAGCTATTGCGAAGGAAAAGGCGGATGCAGATGAATTATGGATGCCAGAAGATCCTTCACCCATTGGAAGAGATATTGAATATGAATTCATATTAAGAAGTATAATGAAAGATGATGAGAAGTGATTGAATAAATAATGCCAAAATATCTGTCTTATTGGATGTTGATAATGTAGTGTATAAATTTTGGGTTAAATAGAATTATTGAAATTTATAAACGTATTTTTCCTACCACTTAATATCTCTTAACCACATTTTGTATGTATAATGTGATGTTATGATAATATTACGATATGTAAAAAGATTACAATCTAATATGAAGAGTGCATCAGTAATTTAAAATGTGCATATTTCTTTCCAATATAAAACCTATTAAAAAATGATAAAAGAGGATAAGAAGCGGATGTAAGTTGTTTTAGTGTGTCAACAAGTAGTATATGATAATACTAATGTAATATATTAACAGATAAGCAAGGTTCTATGCACCCTGGTCATCCATTGTTGACAATATGTTGGCAGTTTCAGTCAGAACTATGGGACGTAGACCTGACTTGGGAGGATGCATAGGAACAGGCGGTCGATCGCTTGGCTTGATGAAGATAATAATGGAGGGTGGCCTAGTGGTAGCGCTGTGACCTTTGAGTCTAAAGATCCCCGGTTTGAATTATTACTCTACCATGACTTGATTGGTATTATCAAGCGCGAGCTGCCCAGGTTTCGTTGAAAACAGAATTTTAAATAAATGTGCAAACATCATAAGATTGCATGGAGTAGATTTCTTTTTTGTTATAGACCGTGGTTTGACTTTGTAAGGAATACAGAGGTGAGGCCATGGGCGTGGTATATCTTTTATATATAAAGCTTTAATGGAACATGTTGTAAAGAAAACTATATGATCAATTTTAAGAAGTTGATCTACTTCTTGAAAAATGAGAATCCAAATGTGAAGTGTCGTGCCATTTAACTATATATATACAAGTTCTTATAATTGACAAATATGGATATCAAATACTAGGCAGAACAAGAAATGTTGTATAATTAGGACTACTCTACTTAGGTTTTAAACCTGTTAATCTGGAAATTGAATTTTTATTATGTTAAAAGGTGTGTTTATACTACTACTACTTTCCATTATCTGCACTGTGTATCACCTGTATGTATCACCTATGTATAGGGCTTGATAATTTTTTATTACATGAAGGTAGGATGATTAATCTTACGCTTCAGTACCAGTCCTAGGTATCAATATGAAATATTAATATGAAAATCACATGTAAATAAATATTTCATGTTGACCCCCTACAGGAATCGAACCTGAGCCCTCATGCACGATAGCCAAGTGTGCTACCATTATGCTATGAGGTGTATATATATAGCGAGTAATTACTTCTAGGTTTTGTCACACCCATAGTAATAATCGCAATGACAAAATATATCACCACGACCATAGTAAACACTTTATGAAAGGTCTGCAGTTTGTTGCTTTTTTTGATGACATAATATTTCATCATAATTGGTTAACAGGTAAAATATTTTTTTACTACCTAGTTAAAGTTTATAAATTAATTACTTCCCCGCACTTTGTAATGCATAGGGTACTGCATTAAAAAACCAATACAAGCGACATAAAGAATGTGAGATGGCTGCCCAATAAAAAATAATCGTGTGAATCGGAAAGGTCAGATTCAATATTATTTTAATTACTAAGTACTTTCATCAATTCCATAAAAAAATCCTATTTGGCGGTATATAAATTATCCATAATAATAATTATCACAATAGATCTACACAGAACGCAGTGACGTCAGGAGCAGAATAGAATAGCTATATTATTTATATTTCTTTGCATTAGCACTAAGGCATAAGGCTGATCATCTTACCTTCATATACTTAGTAAATTTCCAACCCTGTATGCTAACCTTTGTCACATTGACGACAATCTTGAGATGTGCTGTGAAATTTGTGTGCGATTCTATGGCTGTAAGGTTTGTAATCTAGAATTAAGATATTATGTAGTCTCCTACGAGGTGGCATATGCACTAGGAATACATATCGCTGAGTCATTCCAAAATTATATTTAAAAAAAAAACTAATGATTGCTGAATATAAAACAATAATATATATTTTATCTATGTACATTATAATATGCATAATTAAACTTCGTTTTATTATCTGAGGCACCTCTTAAAGTACGCTTTACTGGGAAAGGTGTTTGAAAAAGTGGAGTCTCAAATACATATGATATATTTTAGCAATTTGTCTATTCATTGCATTTGGATGTTTTTATTGGCAATTTGGTTGTCTAAATCTTCTTGTAACTGTTTGGTTAAATCATTTTGTTGTTGAAGGATGTACATATTTTCTATTTTTCTTCTTTGTTGTCTTTCGACATCCCTTATAACGCCTTCATGCAATTTGTCTCTGTTAAATAATAAAAACAAATCAGTACATATATATCAATTTATAATAATTAAGTTTAACCTATTGATAGATAAAAATAAATTGACTAGTTTACCTATCAGATTTTTGCTTATAATGAACGTAGCCTACGATACTTGAAGACACTATACATGATAGTGCTAATGTTATTTTAGAAGTTAACGACATTTTATACAGAAGTAATTTATTATCAAATTTGTACTTTTTCTCCCGTGGCCCGTGGCCACAGATTATATACCCCGTGGCTCTGTCTTCTGTCAAATAAATGTCAAAAGTACTAACAGTGCTGCCATATGCCAAACCAAAAAATCTGAAAATTACAAAATCGAGATCCATAAGCCAAAATCTGTAAAATGAAAACTAAGAAAATATGGTACTTCAATGGAAAACATATGTCCAATTTAAAAAAATCTGATTTTACTAAATTCTTATACAATTTTTTTGATTTTGTCTTCTGTAATGGTAGCCTGTGTTGCCATTATGTACAAACATATGGCAGCACTGAATACGCATGACGTACAAAAAATTATCCAATCCACTGACAAACCAACTGGGCTATCATACATGAGGTCGCGGAATCGAGTCCCGATTTCCGCCGGAGTCAAATTATTAAAATGTTGATTTAAAATGTGGCTTTTTTAAATGTCCTAAAAATATTTCATATGTGATACTTTGAACTACTGAATTGTTAGTCTGATCATCTTGCCTTCATATAAAAAAATATAATAAAATACTGCACTTAGTGTACCAAACTTACTAGGAAATGCCGGAACGGACTGCCTCTTTGGCTAAAGCGTCAGCTTTTCCGACGCGACGGGGCGCGTCGGCGTCGCACGTCACTGCTAAGCATGGAAGGAATCGGGTCTCAACGCAAAGCGTGTTCGTATCGTCTTTTTAAAAATAAATTATTACGTAAAAGTTAAAAGTAAAACAAAAAAATGATATTAAAATATTTATATATTTATTCCAACAATTAACTCTAGTAGTTCTCAAACAAAAACCATATTCATAAAATATACTTGGCATAAAAAATGGCTAAAATTATATAACTTATAGTAAATATTTAACAGAAATCAAAAGGTATAGGCAAATACTTTACCTTAATAATAATAATGATTAAAGTATCTAATTATTAGTCTAAACTTTCCCTACACAGTAGGGATAGAGATCACAGTGATACAAATCTCAACAAAAAATCATAAAATAAAAATGTAAGTAGCTTTTAGGAATACTAAAATATTTCAAACAAAATAAATGCTAAATCCGAAGACTAGTATGGAAGTATAATATTTTAAAAGATAAATAGGAAATAAAAGGTTGAATATTTTGTTTCGAAAAGTTATTGTCACTGTTAAACAAATAGTATATCGCTTCCAAAAAGTATAAAATTGAAAAAACAGTTAGAAAAGAAAAATGGTTATCTCGTGGTGCATGTATCGTAAAAATTAGCTGATCCTCTGTTTGGGATCTCTGCAAACTCTCGTTTGGGGGAACACAGTTTGTTCTTGTAGTCAATGTTGCGTTTTCTGAAAAGATTATAATTTATGATTAATTTAATACTTAGGTACACAGCAAAATTTGGCTTGTTATTGCTAGTTTTAAGTGATTGTTACCCTCTGCTTGGCAATTCCATTTCATCAACCCCAACAGATTTTACGTAAAGATGATCGTTGCACCAGAAGAGACAGAGAGACCTTGGTTCCAACACATTCATATCATATTCCCAAGAAAGCTCCACCTGAAAAAATAAAACTATACATTATTATGTGTTAGAATAAACCATGTGGGATAATTGAAAACGAAAAATAGGTTTCTTCTACGCTATACATCAAACAATTACAGTACACAACACACAATACTAAACAATAATCTTTACCTGATGTCATAATGTCATGCCACAAAAAATGCATATTGTGGAACAAATGAATATATTAATGCGTATGTGGAAGTTATTAGTTGGCTAGTGGAATCTTTTAGTTAAACCCCAATCAAATGAAATAATATGAGTTTTAATTTCAGCCATGACTTTTAAATGATTGATTAGGTACTTGACAGAGTAGAGATTAATGATTGCTTAGCTCAGTGGCATTAAGCTACTGCAGGTAACTAAAATATCAGAAGTTATTTTGAAGGTTCTGGAAGCAAAGAACAACATTTGGAATGAATGCTTAATCCTTGACAAATAACTAGACATTATAATATTTTTCATTTCGTATAACGAGTTAGAAACTGGTTGGAAAACCATAGAATATACAATATTGCCTCTCAAAATGGAGGATTAAAGGGAAAAACAAACGGGGATATCTTCCAAACATTGTACCTAGGTACTCTGGAACAATTGGAGATGCAGTGAATTCAAATTGCGATAGTGATTTATCTTTCGATAGTACCTACCTAATTATTTGAGGACTTTTTCTTAATAATATACCCGTCAAAAACGCACTTATTTTAAAAAAACATTTTTTCGACTTTCGACTTAGTACGGTAGATTTTTGTACTACGGTTTCTTGATTACCTTTCTTATTTTTCCTCCCAGGTCCATAGGATGAGTCACTACAACTGAATGGGTCGTTCCGTGCTCTAATCTGTAATTAAAGGAAAATATGTCAATACAATCAATTGAAAATGGTGAAATGTAAAAATGTATCGTGTGTACCGTAGAAGGAAACATAGCCATAAAAATCTAAAAAATTAAATACCTACAACTTACTTTACATAATTGTTTGGAGTGAGATCAAGTCCTCTGATTACTCCTTTATCAGAGTGAAGAGTTGCTTTTAAGAATCCCTAAGCAGATAAAAAATCAATTAAGACAGAGATTTTTCTATTTTTTTTTTAACAATTACAGATTTAGGTGTTTAAACCTATGTTGTTAAAAAATATATATAAATAGTGTTATGGACGGATTATTTTTATTATTACCAAAGTTTGACTGTGCCATTTTCATTAAAAAACTCCATGACACGATATATGACATAGACATTTACAAATAATATAAGTGGTTCGTGAACGCCATGAATTTATTACATACAAAATGTTAATTTTTGTTTTAAAAAATATTGGTGAGATTATTAATTAATGGCAGTTTGAAATAATTGTTAAAGTGAATATTACCTGAACCCATTCTTCAGCTCCCTTAGGATGTGCGAGGTGAATTATTATTCTGTAATGCCTTTCTGAAAGCAAAAGGTAGGTATTATTATAAATATGGAGAATAAAATTATTCAACATTTTGGGTCGTGTTCAAATACTTGTACACAAATCTGGATTTTATCCCAAGACGGGAGTAGTATATATATTTTTTTTTTATATCCCTACAAAGATGAGGGATGAGATGAAAATTCTACCTCATCTCTGTAGGGATATAAAAATAAAATAAAATTATTACTCATGAAACCAAAAGAATTGGGTTGAGGAGTAGAAGGAAGCATGGAATCCGATCTGGCAGTAGTCGTAGAAAGGTGATAAGAATAAATTATAGGGATCATAATAAAATTATTCATATCCCTTTTGGCAATGTGACTAGGATCGTAATAATTTATTCATATCACTTTTCTCCGTGTGACCGCGTGCTTTCCTTTCTGTCAAAATGACCACGATTGCTTTGTCTGCTGGCTACTCATATCGAATCACGAATATAATACTGCGCCATGTCCTAATTATTTGTCTAAAATGAACTGAGAACAACACATTGTAGCTCATACCAACCGCAACCGTCACATTTATGTCCTAGAAACATGTACATACCTTTTTTCTATGTCGAGATATGTATTAACATTTTAAAAATTCAGTTTCAATGAAACAGTACCGAAAATTACTAAAAGCAGAATTTATTGAGCTAGTGCAGTTTAGTATTGATGGTGCGATATGGCCACCATCCCTTCAATGTTAGTAAAGAGCGCAGATTTTAAAATTGTTCGTCCTATGAAATATCAGAGTGATAGAATGGGAGGCTAGAGGTCTTGGTTACCATCGTTGGCTGATGAAGGCCAAGTGAGTAGCAGACTTGAAGACTTATCTAAGTACTAAATTGATGATGAAGCATACCTTCTCGTTTTATTTACTTAAACATAATATTATGTATTGTATAAAATAAGGTTACTCACGGCAATAAGGATAGTCTTTTCCAGTGCTCATAAAATATTTAGCACCAAGTGTTTCTCTAGTAACTGAAGGTGCTACTTCATTTTCTGACTGGTTTGTTTTATGCGCCATAATTCCTGGAGAACTATCTGAATGAAATCTGTAAAAAATATTTTCATCTGTCATTCAATTTGTTCATAAAAATACCTAAAAACTAAAGCTGGTTTATTTTTTTACTTTTCTTACCCCATTATAGCGCATCCGTTGGCACAATTGAAACATTTACCGGCCAAGAAGTGTTGGTATGAAGGACATTGATGGCCTGGAACAATAGGATTTTAGTGAATATGGATAAAATATGTAAATTGTAAATTTTTAAATATCAAGCTTTGTAAATGCGATAGTGTATTAAATAAATAAATATAAAAAACACAAGTAAAAAAAGAAATATTAAATTTTTATATTCTTGAAATTATTTTAACCCTTGGGTTTACAATTATAATAATATGTAAAAGAGCGGACTTATTGCTGTCGTCCAACCAACCCTCGACTTTGTTGTTGTTTTCTTTATCCTAACCCAACGGTGAATAAGGCACCAATGGTATATAGGCACTAGGTTCACCAAGTGTAGTTTATCTGGATAATTTATTTGTAAGAAAGATAATCAGTCGCTTCAGAGCCTCAGTTAAGTGAGGATGATTGTTGATTATACCAAACTGTTGGGCAGATTGAGCTAACATAATTTGTATTTACGTTCATTATCTTAGATCTTAGGTATGGTAAATTAAAAAAATATATAAATTACCAATATAGGGGCACTTCCCGTTGATGGAGTCAACGAAGAGCTTGATGGCCCTGACGTGGTTGCATGCGACCAGCACGCGGGACGCCTCCTCCAGCCCCTCGCGGACCAGCGTGAGTGGCACCAGCGGCCCGGCCGCCAGCTCGCAGCCCGGCTGCTCCTTGCCGTCGTTCGGGTAGAAGTCCAGGTGCCCCACTGGCTGCGACATGCCGTAACCTGACAGAGGAACAAAGTCTGTGCCTATGTCTATCAGTATTATACTGTCAGCAACGCGCCGGAGTGGATATATGGATATGACAAAATATTTCGCCATCTACATAAATTGGTGGTCTACAGTCAGCGATGCTTTGTAGTGGTTTACGGGGCTAACATTGGGTTTATGTTACTGCATTTGTATATATTTATGACATAATATTTTGTCATAAATAAATATTCTGTCATTAACGCGCCAGAGTGATTTATGTGATAAATATGCACATGACGAAATATTTCGTCATCTACATAAATTGGTGGTCTACAGTCAATGATGCTTTGGAGTGGTTTACGGGGCTAACATTGGGTTTATTTTACTGTATTTGTTTATTCATGACATAATATTTTGTCATCTACATAAATCAGTATTATACTGTCAGGACACTGGCTATTCCATAACCAGACATGGGGAAAAAATATTTTCCAATGTCTGTTAATTTTATGCTAGCAGCAATGCGCATGAGTGGTTTATGGCAGAAACATTGGATTCATTCGACTAAATGACGAAATATATGAAAAAGTTCGTCATTACACACCAATCAGCACTAACGGGTTAAATATTATATAACCAAATACTTTGTCATCTTAGGAACAAAACTATTGGGGTAAAATTTTTACAGTGAAAACTGAATACTAATTTACCCAACAAGAAAATGCTCTTCCCGTCCGTGTGAATGATGTCCACAAAGTTGGCGTCACTGGGGTCCAGGCGCACGTGGTGGCCCATCCCCTGGAAGTACGGCTCCGCGGGGTCTAACCCAGTTATTCTGCCCAGACCCTGTTTAGAAAAAAAATACATCATCACAACAAAATAATATGAAGTACTTTTGTAATCCATAGAACATTAAGACATTATTACAATGATTCGATTCAATGTTACACCAATTTAAAAATAAACGTAAGTATACGTTTATTTTTTCTGCAAATGTAAGTATGTAATGTAATACCTAGTTTATTTTAAACACCGAAATGCATAATATTTCATGCTTGTATACATAAATTATTGCGATATGCCATCGTTTTCCTTATTATATAATGGGTACTCTTCAGGGGACAAAATTAGATATATTAGGTACCTCAACTTTTTCACCCGCGTATCCAGCAGTATGAGCTCCGAGTGAATGTCCTATTATATGGACGTCTCCTGGATTCAATCCATGATGTTTCTGGAAGGTCAGTTTAAATGTTTAAGGGTTTTATTTCCTTTGCATAAGCTTTGAAAACCATTTCTATAATAAATCTTTCTGTTTTTGTACGCATTTTTTAATGGCAGAAGAGATTATCATCAATACTTGATGTTCCCTGTCAAGAAATGAATTAAAAATATCAAAAGAAAAATTAAATTGCTGGGTCAAGAAGTAAAGCTAAAAATGCTTTTACTATAAGCAACCAACACTTTTGTACAAAAAACTTTTTGATTTTGCGGATATTTTCAATAATCAGAAATCAACTTACATAAAGATACTAGAAAATCTTGCCGTGGTACAAAGTTATTCGAATGAATTCTAATCGAGATTAGGGTACTCTTGCCATGAAAAAAACTGTCTTTTACAAACAGATTTAACTTATATATACCCAAGAATATGTATTGTATACGTAGCCAAGCATAATATTGTTTATTATTAGACTAAGGTTATCATTATTTGAAGCATGTTTCAACATCACGATTGGACGTTGTAAAATATGATCAAGTTTCGAACTAACCACAAGTTGTTTCAGGAAATAAGCCAACTCCAGCCCCACAAGCCGAGTGTTGGCTGTAGCCTGGGTGTAGAGGGGCAAGCTCCCACCAGCCCAGTCCACGATCACCACATTGTAGTCACCATTCTTCACCAGCTCGTCTTTCATCTCACTAACCTGAAAGGCAAAGTCAACCGAGACCTTATAATCACACATTAAAACAAATAGTTATGTGACTACTTGCCACACCCAAAGTTAAGTACACACGAATAAATCTTTATTATGTGATTATAATATTCAATTCTAATTTCTAAAAATAGATAAGGAGAAATGATTGCATATTAATATCTTATAATCTGAATGCATGCAATCGTACTTTCACAAATAGGAATGTTAGTACATACGCAGGTAATAGTTGTTAAATCATTTCAACTTACCCAATTTGATAACGGTGTATCTATAAATCCATGGATTATTATTTTCGTCAATCTGTTGGCGTTAAAATTGGATTTCGCAATAGTTTTGTTGTTGTTTGGATTCATGATTTGCCCTTCTAACGGATTCTTTTGAGTATATAGAATAAACCTGCAAAAACATTTATTTATTTATGATTTAAATTAGTTAAAACCAATTAATAATGAATTCATTCAGACGTGTGATTATAACCAGGTGTTGTAAATATCACGAAATAATATGCTTGTTGCTAAATACGTGTAGGTACAACTCTATTTACAGGATTTTAGTAATACCAGCAATAAGATAATAATAAAAAAAAATACAACAAGGTACTAATATAATATTATGGCATGATGTAAAATAGATTTTAAAGAATCCATTGAGAAATAATCACCAAATATTTTATGGGATTAAAGCATTGAAATAGGAGCTTTCATCACGTTTATCGTAATATCAGCGAAAATGAATCGAGTTGAATATAATAATTAAGTATTAAATGTAATAATTACAGGTTAGCCTATTACAAATAACATTATGATTATTTCGGATTTTACATGGAGAAATGTAAATTGAATTTATTAGAAACTTTGAATGATATTACCTGGTATTTATAACAGATCGTGGAAGAGGGAAAATATTGATAGGTCTATGGATTAAGTGGTACCAGCTTCTAGTTATATTGAGACAGCCGATTTCATCATAGCATCGAGATTCATTTTCAACTGAAATAATAATTAGTCAAATTATTCCATCAATATACAGATGTTGAAATAGTTGATTATTAATAACCATCACTCAAATAAAATAAATATCATATATTCCTGGAGCGTTAAAATATTTACTATGGAAATTTTGTGACCATTCACTTTAGTTATTTTCTTATATATCGACCCTTCGAGCATCAAATGTAATAAGAGCCAAAACTGACTTAGGCCAAAATGGCTTTTATGATATTTGATGCTAGAAGGGTTGTAAAAGCCATTTTGCCCAAAACGACTTTTGGCTTTTACTGTATTTAATGATAAATACTGTATTTAATAATAATTACAAAATCGCTTCAATTTTACTAATACTTAATTATTTTTCTACAGGTTACATGGTACATACTTCTCTACCAATAGCACCGACCTAAATATAACATATTTTGAGTTAAACACTCTGTATTTTAAAATTATAAATACTGGAATAGTAAATAGATGATGAGAAAATGACGTATAGTTATGGCATTATAATAATATTACATAAGCAAATAATTATATTTCTACGAATATACACCGTGTCCCACGATGAGACCGGTGATTATTCATGATATTCTGAGAAAAAAATCTTAATAAAGTTTTTCAAAAAACCCAATTCTAATTTCTTAAAAAAAATATTAAAATATGAATAAAAATTCACGCGTGTAATACCGTCAATTTTTGAACTGGCTCACACCACGTGACCTGCACCAATAAGCGCGAAGAAATCACATATTTTTGAAACTTAAACTAAAGATTCAGATATGAAATTCGAATTTTGAATGTCCGTACAAGGCGTACCAGAGCGGACCCCCACTCCTCCCCGCCCACCGCCACCCCGCCACCCCGCCACCGCTAGCACTTCAAACAGAAGCCAGTATATTACACTCGTCGCTTTTTATGAATACTTTTTTAAAATTAATTATTGGAAATGCCCGGATCAAAAAATTTTAAAAGGATTTTTTTCTCAGAATACCATGAACAATCACCCTCCGGAGTTTCGCGGTCTCATCGTGGGACACGGTGTATTGTTATATTTCTGTCATTAACATAACGGCACCTATTTACTTAGCCGCCAATACTTCAATGTTTGTGGAGGGGTAGATGGGTACAGAGTTGGTCCAAGCCATTACTCGGGCCAAAAGAGTTACTGCAATAAGATATTTATTTTAAATATATACTCACAAGGTAGCCATGGAAGATTGACATCTATTCGATCTGCTCTGGCCCAGGAAAATGGGTCCAGAATACCAGCAGAGGATAGTCTTCCAAGTAAAGCTGTCCAGGCTAGGAGGGTTTTCACCACACCCAATCTGAACTCGTAACTCATTTTTTTCTGAAAAAAAAGAAACATTTTTATATTATTATGTTAGGTATCAACTAATGAAATATTCTCTTAAATACGATACGCCACCTAGTACAGAAAATAAAATGTATTTTACATTTCATATTTAGACACCATCTGTAATAATTAAAAATTATATTTATAAAACCTTGGGTTGCAGAATTATAATTGGTTTGAGGTCGTAACAAATAAATATGATAGGTACATCGATATATTAAATTATCGGGAGAATAGTGACGTAATAATTTAGATTAAAATTAAAGAAAGTGCGTATATTTTTAGACATTTTGAAATAAAGCCTACACGTCCGACTTACATATATATATATATATAAGTTTACAAATATTTCTAGCTTAAGTAAAGTAATCGGTAGAAATCTTAGATTAAAAAATATTACAAGATTTTACTATGAATGAAGAATAAAAAATATTTCCTCGGATAAAAATAACTTTCAACGCACTGGGAATTTTTCATTCTCAGACAAAAATAATGTGTTTTTTTTAACCTATTCGTTAAAATTTGGCATAAGGACGCTTCATTTTTAATAATTAAATTACGTAAAAACGTGGGTAAAACAATATTCATAGCTAACGATAAAAATTGTCGGATTAACGTTTGCAATAATAGAATTTTGATTTGTTTTAATCGAATTCTTCCACATACATACAAGTAGGTTAAAAAACAGACTAGATATTGCAAATAAGTTTCGTTCCGTTTGAATGTTTATATAAACTAGCACAGCGGCCAGACACATGAAAAAATAATTTCGAAATTTGTCTCTAAAGGTGAGCTAGGAATTCGACAGAGATGATTTAAAAACGTAAATAAATTAATTGTGCAATAAAATTAGTAAAAAAATGACCGGCAAAAAAAACACGAACCCATGAATACATTTATATTGCTAAATTTGAACATATGATTGATTGAATGTCTACATTTTTTCAATGGATCACAATAAAACATAATTATTCTTAAATTACAAAATATGGTCGCATTTAAGAAAAACAAAGTATTTTCCTATATAGGACGACAAATTATTAAGACCTTATTTGTAAGATTGTTAGAGCTTCATAATAATACTACTACCACTTTCTCTTACTAATGGTGCATAAGGTACTGTATTGATTGATACACCAAGTGCAATGAATCTTGATAATTTATTACATGAAAGCAAAATGATCAGTCTTACGCTTCAGCGCCAAATGACGTAAAGAAAATGCAGGTGTAAATAGAGCATATTCGGTTTTTATGTATTTATCTAAAAATTGGATAAATTAAAAAAAAATGCATGGTTTCAACACCATAAATTATTTATTTAGTCACCAATGATTATTAAATGCAGCTGAACATAACAATTTTTAAACTTAAACCTGTTTTCGAAGGATGTTATTATTTAGAAAAATTAATTACCTCACGTAAATCTATGTTCTTTGTCTTCGGATCAATTAGCATTAAATTTTTAATTAACCCGTTTTTCCATTATTAAATTAATATATAGAAATCTTTTGCCCTCGGCATCATTAGCTTTCACAGTAGTTAAAGAGCTGGTTTAGATATAAAAATGAATGCAAAAAATACTCGTTTTGAAAATACGGACGTGAACAAGATAGAAATCTTTAATCCTCTCCCTATGGAGAAAGCACATATTCTAGATGTTTAGATAGTTAAAAGTAAAAGTGGATTAGTTACTTATGGAAGTATTTATTTTTAATTCTCACGATTCGCTAAAAAAAAAACAATGATTCACAATTTTAGTTATCAATGTTTAAATAGCATTAAGTTATAGAAGTTGGTTATTGTATAAGTTCAAGAATGATTATTCATATTTTTGTAAACAACTATTACTACTTTCTCTTACCCGCACCAATGGTGCATAGGGCACTGCATGGGTACACCAAGTGCAGTGTATCTAGATCATTTTATATCACGAAGGTAAGATGATCAGTCTTACGCTTCAGAACCAGTCCAGTGTTTGGTAAAACATGAAATATGAATATGAAAACCACATGTAAATAAATATTTCATTACTACGGGAATCGGACCCGTGACATCATGCACGATAGCCAAATGCGCTACCACTATGCTACGAGGCGGACTATTTTTGTAAAACTGCATGTTATTATGTAAATATCTTCCATAAGTTAATAATATTCGGTCATACTCAAAGGGGTAAATCATCGTAAATGGTCCAAATATTTAAATTGATACTATTAACTATTTTTAAAATGTTTTTTTAAAAAATTTATTGTTCATACGAATAATTCATATCGGGCACTTAAATATTACATTTTAAAAATGTATAATAAGACTACATTTAATAAATCTATAATCCATGAAAACAATCGCACGGAAAATGAAACAGTATTCACAGTATTGTTAATATACACATATATTTTTAGTGTAAACGGTAATAAAATTAATTTTCGCGCGGATAAAATCTTATGCTTCTGTTATTATCATTATGAGAAATACATACACATTATAGTATTTCTCCAGTAAATAAAAAAAAACAGGAAATAGTGAATTAAGAATCTCACGTTTCCCTTAAGATACGTCACTATACTACTACCATTACAGCTGGTTACATTTATTATCGGTTATGTTGTGATGCGTTATGCAATATATTTTACAGATGCAATAGTTGGAAATTCTATTTATTTGTATATTGGCAAAATGCACCGTCATTTCTTATAATAATCATGATTACCGGAAAGATAAACTGATGAAGAGCTTTGGAAGATAAGTCATCTCTTTTAGTATGAATAAGGCATTTATTTCCGAGATTCCAGTTGTGCGTTATCAATTTAATATAAGCATGTATTTTCAATGATTAATTGTCACATTGTTCATCTGAGAATGCAGTGATGATTGAAAATGCTAATCATTTAACGTTTTTATCAAATCAAGGGAAATATTCAAAAAACATAATTGTATCGTGCATTCACCAAATCACTCGAAAAAATAATCGTTCGCTCCAAGTAGTCGACTAAAGAAGGTGTTAGTTTTTATATTGTTAATTTCTCTGTAAAAATTTTTGTTCGTTGGATAAGCACCTGACCGGAAATAAGAAGGTAAAGAATACATTGTACATTTCAAAAATCCTGCTTCCCTTAGATGTCCCTCTTCTCCTCTCAAGATTAAACCCCTGTTGCTCAATCACAGATAACTATCGAAGTAGTTAAAAACGTGCTAACCACGTGCTAGCCCTAACGATTTTTTTTTTTTTTTTTAAATATGAAAAGAAACATTTGAGTTCTTATTATATGCTCAAATATTTCAATTTACGGGCTGCTTTCAAATAGTCGGAAACAACTGTGCCAGAAAGCAGGAAACAAGTTGTGCTAGAGTGGGATTCGAACCTAGAGATTCCAATCCGGAGTCTTCGAATCTACCACTACACCACAACCCGGTTCATTTGACCGATCACAGTTCGATACCGTGGTATCGGTTCGGCGAACGTGTTCGCTGAGCCGAGCATAGCCGATCTGAGCCGAGCGGGGCCGATTCACGCGATATCGCGGCCGTACGTCAAACGTTAAATCAACGCGCTTGTCGGATTTTTTATTATGTCGACTGCTTTTCTCAATATTTGGCTTGCTGAAAACCGGCTAAATTATAATAAAGATTGAATTAATATATGTGCGAATAAGATATATCTCAGGAAATGGCTCGCGACTAGTATGCGCTCGTTTAATAATCCCGATCGATAACTTTTAACGCGTGTTCGTTATTGTGATCGCGAAAACGTTAAACATCCATGGGTAAGAAATCGTTATCACGTCGCTTATTACCGAGTCGGTAGTGATCTGTGATCGAGCAACTGAGTGCGGTGAGTACACTTAAGGGAAACCCGTTATAATTTTTTAATGAAAAAAAAAAAAACACAAATTTAAGTTTATACTGAAACAACTGAATACCTCCTAAATAGCACGTTTTTAACATGCATTGCAAATCGAAAAGATTTTTGACCTTTTTGTAATGAGTACCTAAACACAGAAATAATTTTAAAAAAAGGATGCCGAGAAAAAAATTGTGTAAGCGAATACATACTTATGTAGATGGATATTTTATAATTTATTCACAAATTTGTATATTTACCTGAAAATCTGTTTAGAAATGAATAAAAGTGTTTGTACCTATTAATTCTGTTCCGACATATTCGAATAATTCCATCGCCATAACCGATTATGCCATCACTACCGGCGCGCGGCGACCTAGCACAGCGCCAAGGACGCGAATGCAGGCGGTAACTAGCAACTAACTAGCGAGTACTAAATAACTGTACCTACCTGTGTACCCGTGTACCTGCGCTACTGTATACCTCTACATGTCTACATTCAGGTGCCGGAGAGATGGCGCTACGCCGCCGCCGCGAATAATTGGTGGAATGCCATTATTACGTAACGAATTACGAGAACGCCGAAAGCATAACAGCCGAAAGAATGTGTTGTCGATCGGAGAATATGTGGCACAAGTGAAATTAATGTTTACTTTCGGCCTTTTACGAGTATTTGTTGTTTCGCGCTCAAGATCGATTTCGGGCTTTGGTCAGCGTAATATTTGTTCACGTAGTATTAGGTATGCTTAATATACTATCTGCAATATAGAACATGGTATTAATAAACGTTGACAATGCTTTTCATGATTGTTTTTGTTAAAGTGGTGCCCAGATTTATCTTATTTATCTAACGGTGTCTAGTTTACCTTTCTGAACCAGGCTCTTTGTCAAATGATAAAAAATTTAAACGATGGCCATAAATCTTCCATAAGTGAACAAGTTAATATGCTATTACAAGATGCACATCCAGGATTTAAACAAAAATAAAACACCTGATGAAATGTTCTAGGCAATCCGCGTAACATACGACTAGATGTTTAGCATTTTAAAAACTATTACCTAATTCAGTTCGAAAATCGCTTTTAAAACTAAAATGGACCAACTACTACTACTACTTTCCCGTATCCGCACCCAATGGTGCATAGGACACTGCATCGGTACACCGAGAGCAGTGAACAAGATCATTTTATTACATGAAAGAAGGTACCAGTCCAAGGTATCACACGTGAAATATTAATATGAACATCTCATGTGAATAAATACTGTATTATAAAAAATACACCGAATAAGCATAAACAAAGTAACGTCAACGAGATACAGTTTTTAAACAATACATTTTCCTTGCTTAATAAGCATATAATTGGATTTATTAAAATAACACAAAAATAAGAAGAGTGAAAAAATTTCGTGAACTGAAAATTTGGCTGAAAGCTTTAAAAAATGTAAGTCAAATGTCAGTTTGTTGTTTACTAATGAAAAAAATATGTCTACAGACATGGCGTACAATGGAAATCATTTAAGAATTTCATCAAAGCTAATCTGTAAATTCGCTAAGCAAAATTTATAAAAAAATACTCTTACCCCTAGAAATGAGAAACGATAAAGTTATATTTATTTTGTTATTTTTGTTGAATAAATTGAAGAGTTTTCCTCCATATGCTTAATGTATGTGAACGAGTGGTGGCCCAGTGGTAGCATCGCCGTCTCTGAGTCTAGAATCCCGGTTCGAATCCCCACTCCGCCACGACTTGATTCCAATTTCAAGCACAAGCCGCTTAGGCTTTATTGAAAATAGTATTTACAAATTGAAATATGTGCAAATATCATAAGATTGCATATTTCTTTTTTATAAATAAATACAAAAATAAATATTATTTTGCTAACTCTACGGTGCGCGGTGTTTGTACGAGAAATATTATTAACAAGGAAATAATGATCAAATGACCGTCGGACAATGAGAAGCTAAGTAGATATACTTAGAGGGATAGTAAGTTATTATAATGTCATAATAGTAGTTACATACTTGTGCATAGTGGATTGTGAAATAATCACCGCTACACGAACGAACTGCACTGTGGTAGCGTTCCTCGTGTTGAGATAATTTCTACCAAGAGAGGGTAACGTCTCCAGGCAGTTTAGCCAGCGAGAAAGTATTAAACGTAGCACATTAAATGTTACCAAATCAGACGAAAGCAAACAAAAAGAAAGGTATTTATTGAAAAACTTGCGAAAATGTGCGAATCACTAACGGCTAACAAAAAAATAAGATTTAAAAAAAAAAAATTTTTATTTTAGTAGTAATACCAACTTGCACTCAACACAATGCAATGTTTATAATTTATTGTAGGTACTTAAGTTTATTTTCAATTTGTTAATCTCAAATTAATGCGATTCTTGATATTATTGTATTATATGAATTAAATCTCGTCATTACGTGATAATGCAAAAAACCCAAAATACATTTATACGTTTAAATTTGTTAGTAATAATGTAATTATATTTTAGACGTAGTTAGTAATGATTTTGTTCTGTTTTTGTGAAGCGTAATAATACCAAAGATTTATTTTAATTTTTGGATTTAATGATGAAAAAGTTTTTTAGCAGATAAATTTGCGATCCCTGAAATAAACTGAACTGAAATTTATATTTAATTACAGTGCCTTTAGCATGTACGTGTGTATTACATTAATTACTGTTTAATTCAAAAGTTATGGATAACCTAAAACATCTCAATAGATATTTATAACATAAAGCAGTATTTAGTTAACGAAATAAAAATTTAGAACCCAAAGGGTGTACATTGTCAACAAATGTGTCAAAAGTTACTGGAGAATGGTGATGTAATCAGGTCATGTACTAGAACAACTACATAAAGTGATTAATAATATTTATACTAATCGGACTTTATGACTTTTGATTCTGGGTGTAATGGCGTAATGTACCTCTTGTTATGTCATGTAATTTATATGTCGAAAACCGCTATAGAACTTGTTATATCTAGTTAGTGTATATTGTGCAGGTAGTTTATGGCTAACTGGTGAAAATTTAATAATAAAGGTCATGGTTTTCGGTATACGAGTTGATCAAGACCTACATATTGTATTTATACACGACACTTGCTTCATAGTCTGAAAAGGCTGCTGCAAACACAGGTAGTTTGTAAATAGTACCTACCTTTTTACAAGTTATACAAACACTGATCTATTTATTTATTGACAACATGAATATGTGAATATTTTTATTCAGAGTTAAGATTAAAATAGCTTTTACCATTGCTCAAAGTTTCATCAAACGCTTTGCCCAAAGTTATATCTTAAACCTAACCAATGAATTGTAAAAATACAAATTTACGCTTTTCTACGATTTAAGGTTTTTTTGTTTACCACAAGTATCTTCCCAGAGACTAAACATGACTACAGATATTTGGATCAGCTTTTGGATTTACTGTATGTGCCTGCGGTCCACCTATAGTCACTGTTTTTACTTTTTTTGAGTGACGTAAGACATAATGTGTGTTACATACCTATACTATACATATAGGTGCTATATGTTACGCACGATATGGCACGTCGCATCAGATGATTAGTATTAAACTTTATAGCTTATAAAATTTAACGTACCGGATTAGTTGAATTCAGAAATTGTCATGTGCACCTTCAAACAAAATTTGTAGTAAACTTTTAAGTAGATAATACCCGAATAATGCAAGATAATTTTTTAATAGAAGAATGTCTTTTTCTCAACTTTGATAACGAATAAATACACCCTGGAATAGAAAACAACTGTATTTTCTAAGCACTAGTGGAACAAGACTACGAGTATAAAGGAGGTTCACATGGATTGATAATAATAAGTTATTTATTTAAAGATTGTACACAAATAAACCAATTTAGCTGACTTGGAGACCAAATTATGAAAGAGGGAAACAGCATCAAGACAAAAAAAAAAATAATTTTCGATTTTTGTGATCTATTCTACCCAGAAACCTCCACACGGTGTGAATCCTGCGTCACAGCCATTACCCTTATCCGCATTCAATGGCAGCAAATGAAGGCATTAGATGTGCATTATAAATTACTCAAATGAAAATAAAACATTTTTCATTTTTAGCATTTTAAGTCATTATACATTCATTATTTTTTTAAAGTAAAATCATCTTTTAAAAACTATAGGTACATTAAGTGGACTATTGTACTTGTTAGATAATAATATTAGAAAAATACACAAAAAATTGTTGTTTCTTCAGTAGCGTTAATGACCGACTATTGTACTTCATTGTTACAGCAAACCCACTTACGTCATACACCATCTTTACCTTTTTGTGACCACCACTTTACGTAGGCACTTTAGCGGAAAGACATTAGTGTCACAGAGTTTGTTTGGTCCACTTACGTTGAGCTTACGAGATAATAAGATTGCATTTGTTTCCGGTCGTAAATACCACTTCCGGATCCATCAAGACACGCACTGAATCGTTTGTAATGTCGCGGGTAAAGGTAAATTTAGGAATAAGATGTTTCATAATGAATATTTAAAATAACGCTCGTGATGGGAAACAAAAACGCCAAACGATGAAAATACGTAATTTTGATGCAATACGGGTAGTAATTTTTTCACTTGGTGATATTTTTTATTTTTATTATGAAAGACTTGAAAAATGATTTCTAGGAAGTAATTCAATACGGAAGATATTAAGAAAAGTTGTATGTTTTGAACACATAAATATTTTCAAATGGTTTTAAAAACTGGTTTGAAATCAGGTATATAATTTTTTGAATACCGGAGATTTTCGAGCGAGAGATCTCAAATTTCGACAAGGGAAAACAACACGTTTTTTTTCATAGATTTGTTTAAATACTCGCAAGCAAAATATTGTAATTGTAAAAATGTAAATAATCAAACAAAATCAATGAAATAAGGCAGCTCTGTACTTTATATACACAGGATATCTTTACATAGATAGAGAGGTCAGTGACGTTGAAACAATAATTTTCTAAGCAACTATGGAAGTTACGCGTTTTTAATTACATACGTCATGCAAACACTAACTATGTTTCAATGAAAATAATAATATTGTGAGTATACAATCGTACATGGCTTTAAGCAGGAAAACACATCGCAGGTTTGGTACATAAATACATATTTATGAATGGCCTTCTGTGACGGCAATAATGAATTGACATTAATGGGATAACCTTAATGTGACGAGGATAGTTAAATGTATGGGATATTGCTTTGATCATGTTGCACAATTAACGGAAAAATAGCTAGAAATCAAAGTTCAAAGAATCAGTCAACCGTAAGAAGATTGTTTACAAATAGGGATGGAAATTCAGTTCTTTCATATAGGAGAGGAGAGGAAAATTAGGATATTTAAGGAAGTACGAAAAAACCGAAAGTGTCATTAGGGTTCTAGTTTATTACGGCGAATAGTTAAACTTTGAGTATGTATATAGTATTATGTATCTAAATATTAAGACCGTACAAGAAATGTTTAGAAAATGTTAAAAGAAAAGGAAGTAAACATCATTATTAAAAAATACTACAGAGAAAATCAATTGAAGAAAGTCATTGCATTTCAGACAGAAATACTTTTCAGCACGTAAGATAGGGGTTAATTAATTAATATGTTTAGTGGATCCTTGACTCTAACATAAACTTTTAAAAAAAGTAATAATTTGGTAATTATTCAAAATAGATTTAGTTTTTTATTATGTTTATTATTTCAACTCAACACCAATTAGTGAATTTGAATTTTTAAGTCTGCTGAATAGGTATAATGATGAGTTTTAAGTGCGAATGATACCTACCTTGTACGGTATATTTTCGTTTTTAACCTTGACAAATTTATACTTAGATGAAGATAAATATAAAATCAGAATAAAACATGTCGCAATAAATACTCAAATAAAATATTTTTAAACGATTATCCACATAAGTATCCAAGTGAGCGATGTTATTAACTTGACATGAATAACTTTTACTACCTATTATATAGGCGGGTTGCTTTTCATAAACCTTGCACTAATTGTGAATATTGGGAAGTTATCATTTTTGTTAAATTTAAAGATGACTGGGTATTCATTTTAATATTATTGTACAAAATAGACCTCGAGTTTTCTAAAATCTTTAAATTTAATAATACGTATTTTCTTCGGTCATCGGATACTAACAAAAAATACAATAATTATATAAGAGTTTTCGTATATTACAACGATTTTTTTAAAGAGACTACTACTTAACCTGGCTTATTACCATACCAGTGCAAGTAATGTACAAATCTTACTCGTGAAGTGAGCGTGGTGGAAAAGCAACATTGGAGAAGCTGAATTTTTTTATAAAAAGACAATTTTCCTATTTAGCCATTATTATCCTAACATGTCATTTCCCTAAAGACTGGTTTTAACATAAAGCATTCATAAATATCTAATACACCCGAATAATTTCAACTGGAATTTCACTTTGTATGTTAAAAATGACGGCGAGTTTTGAAAATGGGAAGAGAGATTTTTTAAATCCGGTCTTTTTCACTAGATTATTAAAGATGTTAAATAATAAAAACAGTAGTGATTTACATAAACGTCCATCAAGAAGTGAAAGGAATTTCAGGCTTGCCATATTAATAATGGCTGGAACTTGAAAAAGCTCTACCGTGAAGGACTACAACACTGCTTTTACGAGTTGCCGGAAGAAATTCGCGAGGTCAGGGATATGTAATGTTTACCGTACAAAGTACTTAAGATGTAATAATATTGGCAATTTCAGCTAAGAAATGAAGAAATGGAGAGCAAAATGTTTTTAAAAATTACGGTTTTTATTATTTAATATTTATTATTATTATTTAATAATAGGCTAGCAGCTTAAAGATGATATGCCTAAATCGGACAGTTAGTTAGATTTAAACTTTAGACAACTTGTCGAGTTCATTTTAAACCCGTTTATACTATTTACAATGACCTGCTCCTGCGGTAGCCCGTTCCAGCTATCAACCACCCTGTTGCTCAGGAAATGCTTTCGTGTGTTCTTCTCCGGGGTCTTCTCCAGCTTAAGGTTGTGGCCTCGAAATCGGGCAATGTTTTTCAGTTTGAACATTTCAAATACTTCAATTGATTGATCGATAAGTTTGTTTTTGTTTTTAATAATGCTAAAATTGTCAAAGTCCTTATTATGGCAGCCTCCATAGCGTAATAGCTAAGATGCTAGACTCACGATACGGAGGTACCCGGTTTGATTCCCGGCGAGAACACAAACATTAAAAGTGTTTTTTCTCAAGCCTGGTTGATGTGACCTTGTTCCCCACTGTAATTGGGCCTCCTGGCCTGTTGAGGTGGTTAAAGAAATAAATAAATGAAAAAGTAAATAAATAAATACATGGATTAATAAATAAATGCTTTTTTAAAAAAAAATAAATACATTATCATCAGAAACTCGTTGCCGTGATAAAAATAAAGAAAGTGTTGTTAACAAAGTTTCTAAAGTTTACTAGTAAAACACATTAATTGTATTTATCTTAAATGGAAAACTTCGGTTGTTATTCACAATTTTAATTATTTTTGGTCGATGTAGATTGGACTACTATTATATTTTATCTGCGGTGCGATTCGATTTTGTAACTCACTTCGGAAAAATCGGAATCAAAAAAAAGCACCTCGAACAGCTGACGAACAGCTGATCGAAAGAACACGTGTTATTTACGTACGCTAATGTTAGATTCACATCGACTGAGTATCCCAAAACACTGAACAACATAATATATTTATTTTTGCTTGACTTACGTTATTGCACGCTTTTTATTGATAGTTTCGGTCAAAAGTAAAACGTAAACAAATAAAAATAGGTTATTTTCAAATGACACTAAGAACTCGGAGTTGCCAGTAACATAATATATAAAAAAAATACGCGTAACACGATTTTAATTAAAAATCGATTTTTCTGTTGTATTTCAATTAAATTTTGACGGAAAAGGGTACATTCAATTATTATCAAACATTATAAAACCCTAGTTTCACAAAAAAACGCTAGTTTTCGACGCAAAGTTAATATCTTAGTATAAACGATTGCAACAATCGAGAATTATTGAACGTGCGCATTATTGAACATACTCCAATCAATTCTGCGCATGCGCGACGGGGTACTAAATATATATTCTTAGCGATTCTCTAATTAGTTTTTCCGGCGGTGGTATTCTCTTACGGTTTTAGACACTTCCGGAAAAAGCACACGTGTTTTTGACATACGGATTTTCCGGAAAAGTACACGTGTTTTTGACATACGCTAATGTCAGATTCACATCGAAAGATAGAAAAGTTAAAAGCTTCCTTTTTTAGGATTAATTCATGGCTATAAAACAAAGGGTATCAACAAGGACACTTTCAAGGTATAAATAAAACGATAGAGAGATGAAAACATTCAATATTTATTTTAGGTTAAAATTTGACAGAGATCAAAGGTATGGAAACGTCATATTTTTAAACATTTGGCTCGCTAGTTACCGTTCCCAAGTAACAATTTGACCAAAGGATCTGTGTAGTGTAAATTGTTGATAAATGTAGCGACAGACGTTAGACCGGCAGTGTTCTTATCTGCGTTTTCATACGAGTTTCTTTTCTGAAATTGAAGCTAAAATTTGCACATGCCATGATAACCCAACTTCCAAAACACACTAAACAACATATTTACTTTGCTTGACTTGCGTTATTGCTCGCTTTTTAAAGTTTTTATTGATAGTTTCCGTCAAAAGTAAAACGTAAACAAATAAGTAAGTTTATTTTCAAATGTCACTCGTAACGCCGGAACTCAGAGTTCGAAGTTGCCAGTAGCATAAAATAGTGTTGGGCTAAAGAAAAAATACTCGCAACACGATTTAAATTAAAAATTGGTGTTTCTGTCATATTTCAATTAAATTTTGACGGAAAAGGGTACATTTAATTATTATCAAACATTATAAAACTCTAGTTTCACAAAAAAACGCTAGTTTTCGACGCAAAGTTAATACGGTCACACAAATCGGGAACGCGTGCATTATGGAACATTATATCCAATCAATTTGAACGCATGCGCGACGGGGTATCAAGACCTCGAGCGATTCTACAAATGATAAACACTAAAAACTCAGAGTTGCCATTAGTACAAAATAGTGTGGGGCTATAGAAAAAATGCTCGAGACAAGATTTGAATGAAAAATAGAATTTTCTGCCATATTTCAATTAAATTTTGACGGGAAACGGTTTATTTAATTATAATCAAATATTACAAAACTCTAGTTTCACAAAAAACGCCATTTTCGACGCAAGTAATCAATGTTAGTATCGTAGTTTAACGATCACAGCGTTCGGGAATGCGCGCAGTATAGCAGAACGCACTCCTACGCATTGTACGCATGCGCGAGGAGGTGTTAATATTTCCATGGAAAAACTCTTGAAAAAATGAAAATTCGCTTTTTCCGCGGTCAAATTAAGCCTCATTTTTCCAGATTTTTGGCTTCAAAGTAGAGTAGAACCTCTCAAGGTCTTTGCATTCCACAAGACATAAAAGATCAACATTTTTGGAGAAGCAAATTCGTCGAATAAGTAAGGTTAGAGGTGTTTGATAAACGATTTGACAGCGATTTTACAGTTTGACGGGAAGTAGGCGTGTAGTGACGTTTGGGTTAAAAAACTTCTACATCACGGTTGCCTCCGTTGGTGAAGTGGCTAAGATGCTGGACCTACAATACTGAGGATCTGGGTTTGATTTCCGGTGAAATCAAACCTGGATTCTGGGTCAAGTGATATCGTTTCCATGAGTTATTAAGCTCCTTGAGGAGGATCATTATACTAACTAATCGTCCAAGTTTTGTTTCAAATTTCAAAACGATCACTCTTTCTATCACGGCTATTTTCCGCTCAAAAATGTACGAGTCGGCATATTAAATCGTAAAACTTGAATTAATCTCAAGAAAATTCATAAAAATGTACTAAATGCTATCATGAAAGCAAGATGTTTTTAGTTTCTATCCACTTAAGTATTATATAGTAAGTGTGTGTGACATAAAAATGCACAGCTAATAAAAATATTATTGCCTGTCAAGAATCGATCAAATTCGATCGTTTTCCTAGTTACTAATGTGGAGTTTTAGCAGTCAGAAGAGCGTTAAATTGGTAGTAAAAGAGCCCTTTCGAAATGACCAGAAGGCAGATAGTAAGTAGTACCTACATAGTTATGTCCAGCCAAGTACCCGTGTGACTACTCCACCTACTTCTTACCTTTACAACCAATACCTGTATCAGCCAGGTACTCTATATACTCTACTCTACACATAGCCATGCTCTCTCAACCGGTAGTCTTGATTTCTTCCGACTTATTACATCAGATTCCCAATGCAAAACGGAATGAAGGTATTATTTAATATCTCTGGTTCATAATTCAAAGACGGAGAATGCGTTATCTAAGGAAAACAGATCGAACTATCCCTTTCTTGTTATGATAATGGATACGTAAGATTATTATACTTAACACTTGTTTCATTCGTTTTTACGAGGTGTAATGAATAGCTGGAACGCGTGGCGTAGGAAATAGATAATGAAAAACAGAAATTAAAAGTCAAACAAAAATATTTAGTAAAACAAAAAGCCAGGAGGAAAAATAATGAATATAAATAAATGTTTTCGGAGTATACTCCTTAAGAATGGATTTCATTAATTTAAAGCCCCCGGTAGGCAAATTTGATGACTAGTAAAATCAAACGTTAACATCGTAACATCACAACATCGTTAACAAAATAGCCCAAATATGAAAATGATTACCTAAGAAAAGTTGTAAGCGAATGAGATCAATGTGAGGGGACCGCACAAAGCTCATTCTCTTTAAACCCCCCCACACGAGAATTTAATTTAAAGCCCCCCGTAGAAATTTTTTATTATTTGATTCAGTGATTTAGAATTTTACGTAAGGAGGCGGAAGCAACTTTTATTATAATATGACCATGATTATCATTTTCTGGGGTATATTAGGTGTCCTGATTTTGAGTTTTGCGTTTATTTTGATATCCAAGATGCCGGATGAATTTTTTTTGTTGATATAATGAACATGGGTAACGTTTTTCGGGGAAATAGGGGTGATTTTTTTTTTACATTGTTTTTATCCTATTATTCAATTTCTAAGTATACTTTTTTTCATATTATAATGATTCAATGACTTGTAAAATATTTGGGACATGCGAGGTACCTATGCGCGATCATGCAACCGTGTTAGTTTAAAAACAAAAACAAAAACAAAAACATTAATAATATTATCTTCTGTTGTCAAAAAAGCTCGCCACGGATAGAGAGTAAGTGTATGCGTTAAAACTTATTTATAATTGAGGAATGCTGTTTTTGCAAAATCCGGAAGTGATTAAATTACTTTTTGAAGAAGGGGTCATGGCGCCTGAAGTCTGGCAATACGTAACGTGCATGAAACTTAAAAACGTAAACAAAAATAAAGAGTCCAGTTTGTTACGTCAAAATACTGTAACTCAAATACGGAGAATGCAAGCATAAAAAAATGGGAACACTTTTTTATTATTTTGACCTGATAATCGTTTTAATTTGATAATAAACAAATATTTCTTAATTGCCATAGGGACGTAATCTCTTTTCATTTTGTAAAAACTCAATATATGAGTAGCAAGGACGTTCCATAATAATAAACACAAGTATTAGATACTACTACTGCATTGACATACTAAGTGGTATACCTACCTATTTATATCTACCCCTACATTTACTGGTAGGTATATTTCGTATTGGGAAAATATAGCCCCGATGGATTAGAAACTAGAAATGTTAGATATTTCCTTAAAAGTTGCTTTTAGTATATTTCTATTAAAAAATAATGATCACTGAAATGGACCGTTTTTTAGAACGTAAGTAGATAATAATATGTAGAATAACGCTCTTGAGGCGATTTCTCGCCAAAATAGCGCTTTATAAATCATCCAGAAATAAATAAACAAACTGGCATGTGTGACTTTAATGACATCTTATGGTACATAATCAGCTGAGCTTTGAGAAATTAAAATTTTAAAAAATAAAATTAAATGCACAAAAAAAAGAATGGCTACATTTATGAAAAATTATAAATCTCCATAGACAATTTAAAAAAATGTATTTTACGAGCTAATGACGTTGGAATATAAGGATTAATAGGGGTTTCTTAATTCAGAAGATTAATTGAATTAGATACTACTACCCTCCCTTATCCGCACCTAATGGTGCACCTAAGCACCATCGCATATTGCACCATAGCTCCTTGCGTCTTGTGTCTTGCGCTTAAGCGCCAATCACATATGAAATATTTTTATGTGAAAAACACATGCAAAGAAACAATTCATATTTTACGAATTAGATATGTACGAATAAATTAGTGTTTTAAAATCACCAAAAAGTCTATTGAATTCTATTACTTCCGACAAAAGCTTAAAATTTTTACTTCTGACGATGATAATACGATACATGAGGTCATACTTGTTAATAAATTTCATTTTAACTTTGTAATTAAGTATCCTTAATACGTGTTCCCCTAGGTTAGGATTGTATGGACGTGTAGGTAAATCGACACAACTTTCCCCGATTATGGTTGAACGAACAATGTAGATAGGTATTATGTAGTATGTAGGTACCCGTTACTCGTTGCATTTAACTGTATACTTAAACTGGTTAGCTATGTAACATTTACACCTCTACGTCATGAAAATTTCCGTTATTTTTTCGTACTTATGCATTCGTAAACGTTTTCAGAAATAATCAAACAAGCAACCTTTAGTTAGTCAGCAGTATGCCTATATTAGTTCAAAGATCGTGTTTGATCATAAATATTACGTTATTTGGTTAATTGACTTTAATGTAGTTTCAAAAGATAAATTAATATTCGGAACCTGTTGATTTGGTGAAAAATAATAAGATATTTTTAAAACGAAAATTAATATTCAAAAAGGATGGTGTTATCATCAACCCAAAAAGAAAAAAGAACATCCTGTCTAAACTCATGTTTCTTTTACTACATTAGATACCCAATGTAAAGGAGTAAATATACAATAAAGACATGGGTTATCAAGGTTGTGGTCTAGTGGTAGAGTCGCGGACTCCGAATTGGAATCTGTGGTTTCGAGTCCCACTCCGCCACAACTTGTTTCCTGCTTTCTGGAACACTCATTTCCGACTATTTTAAAGCTGCCCCTAAATTAAACGATTTGGGTTTATCATAAAAACTCAAATGTTTTGTTTTCCATAAAAAGATATAAAAAAGACAAAATACTATTTAACCCAATTTCGTTAATTAATACCATAAAAATTATGTCGATATCAAGATGAAGATTTATTTGTTGAATAGTACCTAATAATAAAAATAAAAATCACTCCCATAAGATAATGGGTATTTTGTAATGCGATACTGTATATTTACTGAGTTTTGAATTGGAAAGTTACGCTAAATTCATTCGTTAAAATCATAAGTATTTTTAAAATTATTTTATATAAAATAAAGCATTACTACAATCTACATGTGTGTCACATTCATAATAATTACGTAGATATAACTCTATAGTAAAATGGTTTGACGTTATAATTATCTTCTACGATATGTGAGTTTTTCTGTTTGATGTCCCATTGTTTCGTTTATATTATTAAATATAAATGCAAATCAAACACAAATGTAAAATATAATACAATATATCTATTGGTAGCCTGTATATATTTTTTGGTCCAGTCAGTTACGAAAATTATTCAATGAAAGGATTAGGGTAGCTTAATGATTAAATCATTGTTTTCCAGTCAGTAACCAATATAATTATTGTAAGCATAATTTGAAATGAGTTGGGATGTGATTAAAAATCTAAAATTCTGAAAATTGTTTTCATTCTTTCGCCACATATAATCCTATGTGGAGCATGTGGACATCACTAAATTCCTCCAGAAGCCAGCTCTCTCGCTCCTCCCACGTTGGGCCCGCATCCGTCAGCTCCCCCGAGTACATCCGGAAGATGGTCATTGACGGTCTACCAGGACGGCGGAATCCTGCAGGCGTAAAGAAGAGGCAGCTCTGGTTGAGGCTCTCCCAAGACATCCGGAGTACATGCCCAAGTCAGGTGCACTGCCGCGCGACTTTACGACTTCAGGGTTTGGAGCTTAGTCTGTCCGTTCCCGAAATTCAACGTTGGTTATGAAGTCAAACCACCTAACGAAATTAATTACTGTGTGTGACAACCAGCAGCCGCATTCTGTAGTCCTTGACTGTTAATATTTTCCTTTATCCTCCTACCGTGAAAGCCCCATTCCCTAGACAGTTTTTAAGACTAATTAGTCTTTTTTCTGTCCAGCACAACTCCTTTTTCAACCAATTTTTTTTTTGCATAGTGCACTGTATTGGTAAACTATGTGCAATGAATCTAGTAGATATTTTAAGGATATTAATTAGTTAAATCGCTCCTCGCTGATCCACTTAGGTTCCATTTTTATATGTTAACTAATAATATTTCCATATAATAATTGTTTACGAAATAGTTCAACTTACCTCTTGATGTCTCAGGAGTAGAGAAATATTCTTCGGGCGTAATCAGGCATAACACAAAGCTCAAGCGATCTTTTATTCGAGTTATAGTATCCAAATCTGCAAGAAATACAAATTAAGATTACAAAAACATACCAATTTATTATTCTTTTACTATTTAATTTTAATTAAATTAGAAATTGTAAAGTGACCTTTAGTTTATTGAGTTTTTGAACTGACATTAGTTCTAAGTTCTAGTAATATAGATAATCCGGTTAATACCTACTAACAAAAAGTTGTAGATGATTTTTTAGAACTTGTTTTTGCAAATGTAAACATGTTTATTATTTTAATCTTAATAATCAGAGGTCAGTATTCTTTTTAAACCATTTAAACATAATTTAATATACATAAAAAACGTTATGATATATATGTAAAGAAATAGTTATTTAGTAGGTGCTTGATTTCTTATAAAAGCACTTTAATCACTATTAATTTATTTTACGGACGGTTAATTTCATGGCTGATTCTAAGCAGCATTAAAATTTCTAAGTCACTATTAATTTATTTTACGGGCGGTTAATTTCATGGCTGATTCTAAGCAGCATTAAAACTTTGCTACTAAAAATTTATAGTGCCTTGCATTTACGCCGTTCAAAGTAATAAATCTGTTCACCTTGATTGAGAGATAGGTACTCAATGCAAGAAATTAATAATTTTTTAATAAACACATTTTTTGATTAAAAAATATTAATTTTAATAAAAGAAAATTGTAGGTATTTATGGTGAAGGTAACTACACAAAAATATACGAAATACGTATAATATGTTAATGTATTTGGTAAACTAATAGGGTAAAATAATGAAAAATGAATATTTTAATTAAATCCTTCAAATTTGTACAATTCCTCTTAAAAATACGATTGATTATCGTCATCATCATAATGCCATATCTACGTATATTTTTAAAATAAAATAACTGAAAATAAAGACCCAAAACATGTTTCTTAGTGTTTTGTTTTAAGCTTACGTTTATATAAATGCTAGGAAATGATTTACTGACATTCGAGACGAAGATGGTATCGTTTACATGCGATTAATATAGATTATCTTACACTAATGTTACACATAGGAAAACGTTGGGAAATTAAGTCGTTCTATGTGTATTTCACAGCTAACTGTTATCACCACATAAAATTTCTGCACCTACGACAACCCGTTTCCAACTAAATATGATAAAAATGCATAAAAGTTGATAAAAATTCATAATACTTGCATCATTATGATGAATATGGACGGCGATACGCTACGCAACGCTGCACCGCGATGCAAATTTTTATATTTAATAAGTCAAGTTTTTGACGCTTATAAGATTTTTCACTCTTCGTTACTTTTTATAGGACGTAAAATCTAAGAATATGTTTTATATTATCTTTGTTACATAATTAAAAAATATATAAACGCAAAACTGTTAATTTTAGGTGGAAAATATGTGTGTCAAATAACAAAAAAAATGTTGCAAACTACGTTTTTACAACTTTGTATTGCAAACATTTTAGTAATTAATAAGATTAAATTTGGTGCTTTGTTACAGAACGTTGGTAAAAAATGCTGTTTGATTTTTTTTGTGTGTTATTATTTTATTACGAAACACATATTATTATTCAGCTGTTTTTATTACAATAAACAGAATGTTTTTTACATTTTATAAGTATTTCAATTTTTAAAAAAGGCAAACTCTTAGGTCAATTCATTTTGTAACACTACTAATAGGTATGGAAAACTATCTCAGTATTGGTAAAAAATATTAATCAGTATCGGTGACAGTGAATAGAAAAATACATTCAAATATTTTATTCGGCTGTGTTGGTCATATGGGCACCTTATTCAATGTTTAATTGGTTCGTTGGGTGTTTGAACATAACGAAGTGTCATGTCTTGAATTCCAATTAGGGTTCTTACATCTTGCACACTTTAGTTTAATTCTCTATAAAGTATTCTGTGTACCTAGCCTAAGTGCACTAGTCAACAACTTCTAGCCTTGTTCCATATAATCAGAAATCGATACATTTAAATGAATACTATGTAGGCAGCAGGTAGCGTTAAATTACTAAAAAGGGATACAATTGGCGATATATTATTCAAAACACATTTCTATTTAATGTGATTATTTTAGTAAATTTTCACAATTACATAATCCAACCGAATGTTGACGCATCGTAAGGGTTTCAACGTATGTCACTAGAGAAATAAATATATTTATGTTGTCATTTATTTATGTATTGAAAGCGAAACCAATTTCGCGTAATGTTGGTTTTTGACGAATTAATATATGTAAAAAAAAAAATTACTACACAACCGTTCATATTGGCAACCATTCATGGCATTCATATTATGATAAAATCATAAATATTGTTACCAATGTACCTAAAGTGTTTTTGAAATGTATGTAAATATGTTCCGGAAATAGTTTTACGTTAGAACTAATTACTAAGTGACTTTATAATTAAACAACAAATAAATGAGTTACGTCACAGAAATATATTACTATTATTGATAGTAAACAGGTAACTTACATTTTAAAACGCTATTTACGTATCAGCGAATTTTCTTATTGTAATTATTTACCATTATAATAAGCACTTTTATTTAAAGCATAGAGTAACTAACGTAAAATTATGAGCCAATCTAGGATGTTCAAAAAACCAACTAATTTAGAAGGTACCGCGTAGAGATATGGTGCTTGTGACAGCCTTTACTAGAAGCTGGTAGGTCTCCGACCAATTAAAGCACCCTATTACAACGTATTGTCACAATGGTAGCTATAGGGACATAGCATTGTACCTTTTCGTGTTTTTGTATGGGATTGTAAATATGTTAATTACCTATTTACATTTACTAACTGAATTTCATCATTTGCTATTTTTTAAAAAATGAATTGTTTCCTGTCAACGCTGTCGAGGCGCATAATAAAACAATATTCCATCGACAAAAAATAATTTTTCGAAGCAATATTCAGTTGACATGCGACAGTACGAGTATAACATATCCAAAAGTAATCATGCCTTTTTCTCCAAATTTACTTTTATATTTTTGAAGTTTACAATAAAAACATAACTCGAAGAAAAATGTATGGTTTCATATTTATGTTTTTAGTTTGAATTATCGACTTGAGATTTCTCAAATTCACTTACATAATATGATAATATAGGGTATTACCCTAGGAAGATAAAATAGGTTTTTTGATCCATAATTTTCCCCAACTAAACGAAGCCTTTGGAAAACAGAATATTTATTGAATAAGATACAGATTGATGTTCTTCTCTTGTGATTAAAATTTACTACGACGAACCATCCAAATGAGAATTATGAACCCTTTTGGTGATTCTAAAATATTGCTATTTTGGCGAAGTGAATAATTGAAATCCAATTGTTTGTGGTTTTGTTACCCATGACGTTCATTAAAATTATTGGAATAGAAATTTAAGTGGCTGTTTATTTATTAGTAAAGTAATAATGCCCAAAGAATAATTATTTATTTCCAAACCAATTTTCCTTTCAGAAATAGGTAATATTGACAAAAAAACACAACAGTGCCAGTGAAAGCTATTAATTCTCACCAATGATTTTTTTTTAAATACACTTTTTTAAAAATAACAAAAATAGTCTGGGTAAAGGCTAAAAAAACCCGTCCGCATCGTGGTGTAGCGATAGCGCGTTGGGCTGTCATGCATGAGGTCGTGTGTTCGATTCTCGAAGGAAGTCAATATGAAATACTTATTAAAATGTGATATTCACACAAGAATAATGCATATGTGATACCTTGGACTGACGCTGAAGCGTAGGACTGATCATCTTGCCTTCATGTAAGAAATGATCAAAGGCACTAGATTGATTTATGCAGTGCCCTATGCACCATTGGGTGCAGATAAGGAGAGTAGTAATAGTAGTAATGATTAAAAGGTAATATGAAAGAAAGAAAACTAAAAACAGTTTTTAAAACCTTATTTTAATTTGAGGTATCTTTATATGCATAGGCCTTACTACTACTACTACTACTACTTTCCCTTATCCGCACCTAATGGTTAATAAAACGCACTGCATTCTAACACCAAGTGCAATGTATCTAGATAATTTATTACATGAATGCAAGATGATCAGTCTTACGCTTCGGAGCCAGTCCAAGGTATCACAAATATCAAACATTTTATGTGAAAACTACTTATAAATAATTATTTCAGATGGACCCTCATTAGGAATCGAATCCGCGACCTCATGCGTGGTAGTACGACGCTCTACTACTGCACCACCAGGAGGACGTAGGCCTAAGTAGTAATTTAATGGGGTTTTCAAAACTTATAGTATAAGGTATAATGTGGTACCAAAAATGAGTTTCACACTGAAAGGAAACCAGATAGAATAATTTCAATGACTGTTTGGAAACTGAACATAAATGTACCACTGGGGAAAATTAATAAAAATAACAAAATAATTCATAAAAAGAGGAAATATGCGTACCTAAACTATTCAACGGAATGATTGAGACAAGTTGAGTAATCCTACAAACCCATGTATCTATTTGATAATTACTGGTTTTATCACGACCGCGTGGCTGGAGATACAGTAACAACAGGTAGGTTTCGGTGCCATTTATGCACATAGCTCAGGTTGCCAAGATATTCTCATGATGCAACAACTATTTGTTGATGTAGGTGAATTGGCGATTTAACATGACATGTACCTACAAATAGTAATACGTATCGATTTGCTTGTTTTTGTCATTCGATCCCGAAATCAGTGGATTAGTAAAAACGTACGATTTTAGCATTTTAGCGAACCGGAAATGCTGCAGTCGGAGGTGAATAGTGAATAGACTTGTCGAATTGTACAGAATATGAGCCCATGATATATAACATTTACACAGATCACATCGCCATCACCGGAAACCAGATAGACAATCATTTTTTTGTCTACCTAAATGGAATTTAGAACTATTTATCATCTCGACAATACGAGTAAGTGGGTGTAAATAATCTTTGATTGGCAATTATGGTGTAAACACAAACATGAAACCATGCATTTTTTCAATTTGCCTGACTTTTTGTTTGCATACTTCTAGTTAAAAATAATTGTTCAATGTGTTTACTGAGAAGATTATCTACACATTGCGACTACTGTTGCCTCATTTAAGCGAATTCGCAATTGATTTTTGTGATAAAACATTATTATTTGTAAATATCCATACTATTGTATATCATGGGTGTACTGGCAAAAAAAACGCAAGAATCCTATCAAATTTATGTCATATTTTGTTTCGATTTTGTAAAACTTTTTTTTTTGCCTTGACCCATACCTAGTTTTCAAAAAAATTGAGTACGAAGTTGTTTTTTTTTAAAACTAAGTTTTGACTAATTGTTATCAAATATAATTTATTTAGTCGAAAAAACCGTATTTAAATAAGAATTTTTGCAATTTTACTTAATCGGAGATACTAATGAATGCTTTTTTATAAGAAGAAAAAAAATACGATTATATTATATGTATAAGCTCAGATTAAAAAGTCAGTATACATTCGACTCCAAATATGACGTAGATTCACCAGTTTTCGGGTTGTACTACGAGTTTTGTTACTCCATGTATACGAAATAACTCAGCAAAGAAATGATGTAACAGAGATAATAATTACATATTTAGATATACCTAAATAATATATTTATTGCAAGTCTACTTACTAATGTTGAAACTAATTTGTCTATGAGCGGCATTTTAGGTTGTACTAATAAAATATTGATTTTAACTTTCATGAGGTGAGTCAGATCCAAGACTAGTATCAGATAGATACAAGTATAATAATAAGTATATATCAAAAATGAAGATGGTTTGGTACAATTTAAAATCAATTTTGTCACTTCTTAAATAGGTGCATAGGGCATTGCATAAGTACACCAAGTGCAGTGACTTATCATCATTTGTTACTTGAAGGCAAGATTATCAGTCTTACGCTTCAGCGCCGGTCCAAGGTATCACCTATATGAAATATTTTATGTGAAAATGACATTTAAATAAATATTTCATATCGACCCCATCGGGAATCGAACCCGCGACCTCATGAATGGCAGCCTGCTTCCAAGAGGCGGACTAAATAATATAACAAAAAGTATTTAAGTGACCATACAAATTATAAGTAAATTAAACTAGGTACCGAGTTAAGTGTGCAAGCGTTTTTTTGTTGATCAATGTGACATTGAAAACATACTTTTATAGTTATGTAATTATTGTGTTACTACCTGCTACCTTCTAGCTACCAGTCAAATATGATAAAGCAGAATTTTCAGTTAATTCAAAATTATATCAAGTATAAATAGAAATAAACAAATAAATTTGGAAACAATAACTTTGGCAAAAGACAAAAGTATCACAAGAAAACAGAAAAAAACAACTTAATTTTGTCATCAAAGTATACAGAGTATTTTTTTTTATGTTTCCGGCAGCTTTCAAAAGAAAGTGTTTTTATTAGGTAAAATGATATTAATAGATCTTTTAACAGTATACCTTGTATAATAACGTGACCAGTTTAAAGTTGTAAAAATTTCATCGGGAATTTTAGATTGACTATTCTGACATTATAAATATTTTTGGAAACTGAGGTATGTTATTATTTTAACTCACATTTTACTTCAGTGAAGTGAGAAAAGTAGTAGTTATGAAATTTTGAATATCTGCCAAACATATTTGGAGAGAAAACTTTGTAGTTTTCCAAGCCAGTAATGAAAAATCTACTCATTTCTTTTTACTCGTACGTATAGTAGCTCGTTATGATTATTTTGTAAATTTAATTCCAAATCATCCAACAGATTAATGTAGTAACTTGATAAAGAAATGTTTTTAAATGTGTTGCTTACCAGTGTACTATATATCGGAAATTCACTGAAGTTATATAATTTATTTAAACTTTTCAAAAAGTTTGTAGTTTAAAAGCACTTTGTATATTGTAAACGTGATTTTCTTTCACGTAAAGAAATTCGCGGTAGTAAATTTCAGAACACTTCGAAGAACATCGCCGTTCGCAATAACGTAAACAAACACGTACTACATACGAATGATTTCGTTTTCTTTTGGCATTCGTTGCGTAACGACTGTTGGTAGTGTGATGTCGATAGTCGATACTGCAGGCAGTAGTAGGTAGCGGAGGAAGGGGGGCGGAAGCGTGCTTCCCGCTCGAGAGTCACCGCGAGAATGGTGTCCGGTAAGAGCCATAATCTACAAAATCTACTCTTTTGGAAAGACCTTCTAGATTGTCCTTCCATGTTACGCGAAGATGGGCGAAGAAAGTTGGTTGGAAATGTGCAAGCCGAGAGAGTTGCAGCTGACTGGAGGCGCGAGCCGCAAGACGTAAGCGGGTGTTCAAATTATACAGTAAAGTACACACCAACAATAGACAAGTACAATATCGCGCTATCGGTAGGGTGCTTGTTGCAATGATTTATCTTTTCGAAATCGTTAACATGCACTTCTTTTCCTGCAAAATTACATAACGGTAGACATAAATTAATCAAATACGTAACCCAAGATTACGAGCAAAACGGAACTGTAGGTATTGAGACTTTTAAAGAATATGCTAATAAAGTACTCGATGAAAAAATAAATTAGAGATAAGTACAACGCCAATGTGGGTACTACAGTACAGGATGCGACTAAAGTACCTAATACCCGGGTTTAAAGGAGCTTTAAATAAAAAAAATAATGAACTTGGTGACATTTTTTTTGGGAAGATCTGTAATTTTTTAAATATTTTTTTAATATCACATAAGTATTTTTTTTAGTCTTATTACAATGATTGAATAAAAAAATCGAATCTGGGAGAACAACTGTAGTTTCAACAATAGAGTGGTGTAGTACACGGCATACAAAACTAGAATTTCCACGGCCCAAATAGGGCAAATGTTTCCTGCTCGACAGGTCTCTCTAAGGGGTGAGTGGGGTGGCCCGTGCTCTCGACAATTTTAACGTTTTTGCGACTTTTTCCTGTAGGGTTGTTTGATGAAAAAAGTTCTTAAAACAACATTCCCGCACTTTGAAAGGCAACCCAAAAAATCTAAAATCATATTTTTCAATGTATTGCTGCTGGTTGCTGAGATTTTGCTGATGCAGTAAAAAAAAAAATGAAAAACGGTACCTATAATAGAGGGATTTTTATAAAAAAAATATATCTCAAAGTTTAATATTTTGATTTTATAGCTTCTCAAAACCGGGCATCACATTTTTTAAAAATAGTTTTCAATTTTTATTGTATTAATTTGTGATGTTTTTTCTATCTTCTTATCACTATCCAAATCACAAAGTGCCCAAGGCAATAAATAATATAATAAATCGAAATAGTTGAGTTGTATTTTTTGTATTATAATAAATCGATTGGAGATGGTAAATGGGGTTACAATATTTTTAGTGTAAGTTGAGGATTGCGGACAGTAACGTTACTTAACAGAAATCAGTGACAGGTCAAGAAAAGTCTTTTTTGATGGTCCTATGTAGTCGGGATAGTCAACGAATAATTCTGAAAGAATTTATGTCCCAAATTTTCCGGTTGAAAATCGAATTGAAGTGGAAAATATAATTATTGTACGTAGATACCAAAAGTACCGCAGGGCGGGTGACCGAATGTTTTTTTCGTATTCCTTCGTTTTTCATTTTCTTCAAAATGAAATAATTTTATTGCAATCAATTATTAATATGAACTGACTGGTTACACTCATAATATTTATTGTCATGATTCGCTTTTTATTTTTGCAGCCAACTATGCGCGACGCTGATTAGAAGTAACTTTTCACTATAAAATTTCGTACTGCAGTAAAATATCAGATCAAAAATAATAAAAACAACTTCTTTGATTGACGCTTCAATCCGATTCGAAATTTCGACAAGAAAAGCAAAAGACATGCGGCATGACAAATTAAAGAGACGCCATCAAATTGTGGAAGTTTTGACAGATTTGGAAAAGAGTGACGGAGAGTATTGTAGTTATAACCTTCGAATAAGATAATGTTATAAAGTTCAATGTCTCTTCATATAAAAGGTAAAGTTCACAGTTGACTTTACTGAAAATTTTTCTTTTGTAAATCGATTTGACACAAAGGCGGGTTCGTGCGTAAAACTGTGTTCTTTAGAAATAGAAACATTGATGTCAATATACCTTTATTATTATCTACATATTGTTCTTTACCTAAAGAAAACAAAGCATATCTACATGAAAACAAAAAACGCTCTTTACAATAGTTGCTAAGAACCTCAACAGCTGTAAAAAATGTAGGGAAGCGATATTTAAATATTTGCCTGCAAAAAAAAGGGTAGCTTTTTTTATTAAAATGATGATTGTCTAATTTCAAAAAGCTCTACGTATTGTAGATGCTTAGTAAAATTTACAATGTTTTTTAATAAAAATATAATATCATCATTGAATGAATGTAATAAATTAATGGTTGCGATTAAAAACCAGACGTTTTCAAATTAATAGAGGCAAGGTTTAAAAAATAAGTAAGTAAGGAATGCAAAAATATATTACGAAAACTCACCCCCAACTTGTTTGTTTCTGAATTCTTAAATAAATACTTTAGATTCCTCAATGCAACGCATACCAGTTCAAATGTTTGTTTTATTTGAAATAATGAATTCGGCAAATAACACGTTTTTCCATGCACTCATTCCTTTAACTTTCATGCTTTAAGTAAAAAACAAAAAAGGTTATTTTGTGAAAACGATGATTCCTAGACAATACTTGAAACCACATTTTAAAAATTATGTTGTATGTAGGACATAGGTATGTAAAAATATTATTGCATTGTTTTAATAACGGTAAGGGGAAGGGGGAACGAGTAGGATTATCTTCTTACACCCTTTCAATTAAACTTTTTTTTAAATCGTACTAAATCGGTAATTGGTTTTACTTGCAAAAAACCTTTTTGTAACCCTGAAAAAATAAAGGAATTAGATCAGAATATTTTTTTATGTTTGTTTTAAAATTAGTGATAACTTACCCTACTACTACTTGCCCTTATCCGTAACTAATAGTACATAGGCTACTGAATTGGTAAACCAATTACAGTGTTTCTTGGTAATTTATTACATGAAAGAAAGGCGATCAGTCTTGCGCTACAGTTCGTCCAAGGTATCCTTAATTAAATATTTTAAAATATTTTTTTACTCATAGGTATGTGAAAAACAACAAAAAAACAAGACCTCCTCTCAATATGAAATATTTATTTCAATGTTGTTTGCGGGGGGGGAATCGAAATTAATATGAAAATTGGTGAAATCGATATCGCACCACAAATACTAAACTGCATTCACTAAAAAAGTAAACATTTGGATTTAGTAGTTTCACATACCTGATTAAGCATTTTATGTTTTGGAAAACTAGAAGATTAAGTTTGTATGCTTTCGCTTGCCCAAAAGCACATTGCTTAAATCATTCGCACGATTCCCATTATTTTAATCACAAAACCTGCAATCCCTTTTCATTTGAAACTTTGTATTACACAGCGTAAAAGTTATACAGCCGGTGGTTGCGGTCAATTAAAATTAAGGCAAAAATGTGATATTACGTAGAGGCTCTTGAAATACCATGAGACCAAAAGTTCACTCAACTCTGCAATAAAAACACCCGAGAGCGAGACAAACTAAAGCTTTGGAAGTGGAGGTAGGTACGCGTTTTTACTGGGTTGGTTACCTTGTGATTCGGTTCGATGATTTTCAGCGAAATCTCAACATGTTTTAGACATTTAAACGTTTTTATATGTTAACGATCTTTACAAAACAAGGAGTAGACAAGAAATACATTCCAACATTCCAGATATTATAATAATTTGGTTACCAAGTTTATTTTGTAAACTATTTACAAAATAAGCTTTGTAATTCATTTCATTTTATTACCAATTAATTTGCCCCTCCATAGTGGGCAATTTGTCACTTAGGGGACCAAAACGATTTTCTAGTCGATTTATGTCAATATACGAGCACTCGTTCGCAATACACCTTTATTGAAATAATGGCAATGGGTTTCAATGGTACTTTTTATAAAACTATGCATTTAATACTCGAATAATAAATTCACATCAATAAATTACAGAAAAGATAAACACGAACTACATACATCTAAAAAATATACATATTTCTCACATCGTGCGAAATATGTTTCCCTTTCATGTCCAGCGCCCTTTTGCTTCTTCAAATACATACAAATGATTGTTTTCGATGGTCACCCGATTTTGCAGGTGCAAAGAAGAAGCAGCCGACACGACAGTCCGCGCTTTCATGGTTCCAGCGATTGGATTGCGTCAGTTCATGACATTTTTATCAAAATCCATTTTACTGCCACTCAGGGTTTGAGTTGAATCGCAAATTTTAAAGAATACATAATTTAAAAAATTGATTCCTTGACATGAGATACTTTAAAGAACACATACCCATATAATAATTGTATTATTATTCTACCGAAGTTGGGAATGGACGCCAAAAGCTTTACGCATCTATCACACAACGTGAAATTCACAAAATTTGCGTAACATTCATTGTAAGGAATGGGTTAGTTGTTATTGTTAATGAAATCTATATAACCCACTTCTTTTGCGAATTCTTCTGCATTTTGCGTGAACGAAACGACACACATAAAATGAGTCATGAGAATGTTTCGATCTCCCGCATGAGATTTTGTTTCAGAACTTGACAATATTGTGAAACCACTAGGTACGCCTAATGGGTAACGCTAATGTGAGGTGGTTGAAACAATGGATTGAAATTTCCATTGTGAACTATTAACATTGTCCCTGACCAAAACACTTATCACTAAACCAGGTATGGTATTCCAATGGCATATTTGCATTACGTAACATCGTAAATTAGACACCATGATGTGATACCAGACTCGTTGTTGGGTATCGAATAAAACAAATGAAGTCGCTAAGTGAGAGAAATACGGCTGCATCTGCTGAAATCATGGCAAAAAGACAGCGAAATGAGAAGAAAAAAAAGGAATAGTTTGGTACATTATTTAAATTTCACTAATAAAACATAGTGAACCATTATTCGCACGATAGTGAAATTCCAAATATTCAGCCTAAAAATATAAATTATGTATTTTTAAATGTTTACATAATATTTTATATTACGTGCCATTCAAACCAAGATACACACTGAATTGCACTCCATACAAGGAGGTTAAATATTTGAGAAGGAATTATTTTTAAATTGTATATTGGTTTACTACAAAGACATAAAATAATTACAAGTAGATGTCTGCGATCTGCATTTTTTTCATACGAAATAATGACTTGGACATTATGTCTTTGAAAAATTGATTTAAAAAAATTACCTACTGTAGAAAATCTGATTTGCATTTATATTTTTTGATATATTGACTCAAACATGGTGATAAAAAAAATTATTTCACCGTGTTATTTACCATTATTATAATAGGTTTTAATAATATCATTATTGCAAAACTCACCTATTGCTAGACTCCATCGCCTTGGTAACGAATATGGCGATATAGACATATTTCGCTACTCATTGAGTATATTCAAGTCAATATATTAAAGGCGATGGAATCTAGTCAATCAAGTTAATGACTAGTTTATTATTTCTTTTCGATATTTTATGGTATAAGGTATTCTGTTTTTTTTAAAATTTCTTGTTACTGTGTAACTTTGTTTAAATGTAAAGCCCTATGGGCGTTGAAAGTAAATAAAATTATATATATTTATTTAGCTATTCGAAAATGTAAAAATAGTTTCCAGCTTTTTGAACAGATATTAGGAAATTTTAATGAAATTTTCACAATGATTTTTTAATCGAATTTTCATGCATCTTCTGGTCCTGAAACATATCGCACAAAGAAAACATTTTTAACTAAATTCATTCTGGTTCAAGAGATTTTCCTCCATATCGTTTAGAAATCTAGTGTTCAAAACAGAAATAATTAAATTAAGAGTATGCAGGCCTGAAAACCACACGTACAATGCGGGTGCAAATTGATTAAAGCCTTTTTACCCAATGATATTAATGTATACACCATTGTTTTTACCGTGTAAATACATTTAGGATCTAGGTATTCAGTAAGAGGACCTAACATTTTTACAACTAGTACATGATTGACCCGGATAAATTGTACAAATCTTTTATTTGATTACTGATACTGAAAAATAATTGGAGAATAAGTCCTATGTTTATGCTTCATAAAAAATATATACCTAATACAATAATGGTTACAAAATTACGGATTGAATGAACGCCAGTTGGTAGGCAATTCGCACTGCATAGTATTTATTTTTATTACGATACTTACTTTTTTCACTTCGAATTAATTTCGTGCAACAACAACAACACCTTCGAAGGTTGTGCAATGTACATATCACATTTTAATAATTATTTTCTGTTTTTCTAGTTGATTAAGTACAAAACTTTAATTAAGAGTCACAAATTAGTGTACAAGGATAGTGGTTTTGTTTTAATTTTTGTTTGTAAAAATAATTTTTATTTAAATATACAGTTTTTACAGTGCGACATGGAAAAAACGTGGATACATAATATTATGCAACAAGAAAAATGAAAAAGATGCACGTAATTTACTGGTATGAAAATTGAGTGTTGAATTTTTGGACCAAGATTGATGTAGCAGCAGGAATCCTAAGTGATACTTCCATATTCTAGCATCACCTTCAAACAATTATCACACTTATTAGGATTGGATAGGACATGTCTGTCGCATCGGAAGAACCAGAGTCATTGAGGGTGTTTATTACACACATCTGATGGGTCC
>JAGVSP010000698.1:0-105290 GCA_022494985.1 Micrasema minimum
TACAACCGATGGAGGGTTTGGGGAAGAGAGATTTAAAGGGAGGGGGGGTAAACATTACCGAACGTTAGACCATCGTCCCTCTTATCGTTTTGTTCCGCGCTCTCGTTGCAAAAATCGGAAAAGGCGGCGTGACAATGATCATGCTTTTTGGTTTGTGTGAAACCCGCGTTCACCCCAATTTTTAGGTTTTCACGTCAAAAAACGTATAAACATGTAACTTTTTAAATTATTAGCTATTTTTAACAATTTCTTGGGAGTATCTTACGATATTAATCTTACAATCGCGCTTTTAAATAAATAATATTTGGTAAGTGACCCAAATAAAGGCCTAAACCTTATTATTTTATTTCTAACTAGCGGGTTTATAATAAAATGCACTGGTAATGTGAAATACTTTTATTTATTTATTTTAACTTTGTAATAAAATGTATGAAACAAAATGTGGGGGTTATGTTTAAATGGTACACATGTACACGCACGACATCTACAAACATTGACGGTCCATTTGAAATCGTGAAGCCGTGAAATTTTAAAAAATTGGCGCTTATTAGGACATAGGCTTTATTTGGTCACCTACTGTACATATTTTGTGTGTCTTTTGACGGACTGTACAGTTTTCTAAACAACAAACTGCACTGGAATTGTGTCGGAGAAAAATTTATTGCTCGTGGCGCTAAATTCCAGGAGGAAAATCAATGACTACAACTGTTTGAAAAAATGCCCGCGGTCACGGGACAGCGTTTCCTCGTACCTCATTGGACATTGCTTGAAAGTAGATATTTCGGTCTTAGATTATAGCCAGGAAATCATTAGTGGTTTCGGTCCAATTTTCTGGTTGAAAGGATACTTCCGCTACGATAAATGTACCTAAATTTATTATCTGTGTAGGAATATGTTTGTATCCGTGTAGGTTGTTTTGTGAAGTTTTAAGACTTTTCTGGAATTTTGTAAATTTATTTGTTTGTTAGTCATTTTTATTTAGCAATAAAATAAATTTTTTACAGCTAATTTTTTATCTAAATATTTATAACAGATTAAAAAGATGCTGTTTATGTTTTGATAGGTATACACTGATTTCACATATCTTAAGTTCATATACCTATATAGTGTAAGAAATAAAATCTCTTACTAATATTATTCAAGTTGCTCGATCACTAGATCACTATCGACGCGGTAATATGGCGACGTAGAATAACGATTTCTTACCATGATTGTTTAACGTTTTCGCGATCACAATGGAAACACGCGTTTAAAGTTATCGATCGGGATTTAATTAAACGAGCGCATCCAAGTCGCGAGGCATTTCCCGAGATATGTTCTTCTTCGCACATATCTTCTTTCAATCTTTCTCGAGTGCCGTATAGTACAGTCGACATAATAAACATACCGACACGCGCGTTGACTTTCTTGATTTGTATCGTTTGACTTTTTGGGCCGCGATATATATTATCATCTATGGTGCTCGGCAACGCTCGACCAATGCTCGCGCAAAACGGCTGAACGTGGTTATCATGAACGTATGTTCATTTGTGTTCTTCGGTCAAATGGGTTGCGTTAGCACGTGGTTAGCACGTTTTTAAACTACGTCGATAGTTATCTGTGATTGAGCCTGCAAGCGTTAAGCGGTTCTATTCTTGTTAACATTCTAAATACAAACCGAATGATTCCTGAAAGAATATAAACAAATATATAAATATACATATATTTAATTTATACATGTAAGTAATGTTATAAATTAGAATAAAATAATGTACACTCATTCAGCTGTTATACATACCTGTTCAAACGTCGATGTTCATGTTTAGGCTTAACGATTTTTTCATTTTGCAACGGAACATTTCTACATGTGTTAATTTATGCAAAAAAATAATTAAACCAAATGTCCTACACCTTAATAGTGGAAGTAACTTTAATTTTGAAAATTTTCAACTTCATACAGCCCCATGAGAAGTGTAGGTATATGTACTAGGTACTACTCTTCCTGTATGCCGGCACCCATTGGTGGCATAGGGAACTGCATGGAATAAACCAATGTGCAGAGTATATTCATATTAGTTTTAAAAAAATAGAAATAAACTAGAAGAAGAATTAGAAATAAAATAGGATCAAAAAACATCACTACTTAATATACAAAGAGTTAATTGTTCCACATAGTAACTACTTGCTCATCTATATTTTACCTTAGTAATGAAGGTCGTAGAGCTAAAAAAAATAAAAATTTGCAAAAACAAAGTCATGCGAATCATATTGAAGTGCGTTTGAGTAGAATAACAAACATTAAAAAAATGATTAAACTTTTGATTATTTTGTCTGTCATATAGACCAAAGAAGTTTAATATAATGTTGCTAATGAAATTAACAAAACTAGTTTCGTCTGTTTAAACGGATAGAATTCCCAATGATATTTGCAAAAACAAATTAAAAAAACAATGACTCTTTTTTCATAAATATGCAACAAGGGTTCAAAAAATATAAGATTAGAAATGTAAAGAAATAACTATGTCACAGAATTGTCTAATGTATAAGGCATTAAAATGTATGAGGAGATTCCAGGATGAAATAAGAAATGAACATAAATGTAAAGAGTTATTTTAGTGTTATATGTAAAAAAAATATATGTGTGAAAAATATTAGTTACCTATATTATATTATAGCTAAATTGAAAAAATGTTATAATAGTAGGATAAGAATAGTTAAGGATTTTTTTAAAAAATGTAATGTAATAATATTTCTAGCGGTAAAAATTATAGTAAGTATCATGATTAATAAAACATAATATTAAAAAAAAAAATTCGTAAAATATCTGGAAGGAGTATTTGGAATGCATTTTGCAGTGTACTGTGTATATTAGGCCCTCAGTTCAAATGTAATATGAAATAAAATATTTTTCCCTGTACGTAAACAAATTTGAAGGAAATATTATTATGTTCTCACAAATATTATTTCAAAATGAGAAATGATTTGATTATGGTTAGTAAGGGACTATGATGTTTGATGGGTGTGCCATGGTTTTTGGAGTCGGAATAGTAATCTCTGCTGACGCCAAAAGAACTAATTAGGCGACCAATTATTTATACCTGCGTCCATTTACTGGCGAATGATATAAGTAGGGTGAGATATATAAGACATTTGTTTTTTTTAGATCTTGCAGATGCAGGTAGTTTGATGGTAGGTGATATTTTATTAACAGGTATACCCCCACTACTAAAGACAGCTGACCATTCATCGGGTCACAAAATAAATCGACGCAATTTATGCAAAATAACGATTTTACCATGGATGTTTGACGTTTTCGCGATCACAATTGGAACAAAAAGTTACGATTAGAGATTAGGTCAAACGAGCGCTTGACAGGATTTTCCCGAAGATATTTTATTTTTTCGTATCTTTCAATCTTTCTCTGCCTATTGCATTTTAGCCCTTCGGCAGCCAAATATTTGAGAAACGGCGTGATCAGGCGCGTTAGTTATTTGACGTTTGCATTGTAAGGCAACTTGTCGGCAATACATCTGGAAAGCCGAACCCTTTCCCTAGATATGCTTTAACGTTAGACTAGCGTTGAGCGTGGTTTTTTAGTCTAGTCGATAGTTTATCTCTACTCCTGATTTTTTCAACAAGCTAAACCGCGATTTTATAGTGGATTAAAATGCGGATATTTTACTATTATGTACGCGAACTAATGCTTTCATTTGTTGACTACCATTTTCTTATATGTATTTATAATTGACATTGTTTCATCCATCACCCAGAGAAACGGCGTGATGGTGAGTTTAGTTTAATTAAAACTGGTCGAAATGTTAGTTTCTACCCCGATCATTATGTTTAGTAGTAAATTAACAAATGTTTTTCAAAATTGTGGTAACCGGTTATCCCGCCTCCCATAACAGACAACCACCCGTGCGATTCCGCGGTCAGGGTCTCAATGGAGGACAAATTTCTACAAGACGGAAAAAGCAGGGTTATGGGACAGAACGCATGTGTGCATCTCACACTATCATCCTATCTGCAGACACTATTTCATACGTGGAGTTTTCCGTACTTTATCTGGGAAATCCAAATTTAAACATCCTATCCTAAGTAAAGAGAACTCAATACAATTAAAATCACTAGCTAAAAAAATGTTTGCCGGTTTTACGAGGCGTCAAGTTCTCGGCGTCCTGGACGTCCACTGTTAACAATCCGCCGGCAGTTTGACTTGGGAGGATGCGCGGGACATGGGGACTGCGCGGTCGATGATTTGGCTTGCTGTGGAATCATTATGATGAATAATCAGATACTGATGATGAGGTATAACGCGTCTTCTGAAAAGTGATAATTTCAAAGATGTGACTTTTTGCCTCTCTTGAGCTTATTTTCACGAAAAAAAAAATCGTTTTATTATTAACATTTCACCTATTTTCGTTTATAATCACAATAGATAATTAGACAGAAAGATGGCAACTCACTTAGTAGCGACCCGTGACAATGATCTGGCCCCAACTCACTAGATAATCTGTGTCGAGTCAGGGGATCAGTATACAGCATTGTACATTGTAAAACATTTACATGATTAATATATGAGGAACAATTTTTGGTTTTCACGTAATTTATAAGAGGGAAAGAAAAAAAGCCCACAAAATAAAGGAAATTACAGAACTTTATTTCTGCAGACATTTTCAATAAAAACACCACCTTTTTTAACATATAACATAAGTATTGTTTCAGCATATGTGCACTGTACGTGTACATTCGCATTGCGTGGGTTTGTTCGGATTGCGTACAAACCGATACTTGCATACCTAATATAATCGCTACAATTTTCCAGTTTAAAAGCCTATTAACTTCGAACTTCCGCGGCACTTACCCAGATAAATAAATAATAAATGCATCGGCATTTCAATGCACGTAAATGCACACTGCGTGCAGGCTAATTATGCATTTCCAAAGCCCATAGAGGATTGCGACTCCCGACCTCACAATAAGATATAGTAGATGCTTTTACGCGTATGCTAAATGTCTGATGTCTATTCAAACGGCATATATAGAAAGGAATCCGGGGACGTATTCTCTAAATTTAGTTATATTACCGCTTAGAAAATTCGTGACTCCGTGACACGTGGAAATCCGGAAAATAATTCAAATTTTTGTATGTTTAGATGTTTATCCCGACGAAAAGACGTCTCACATCTCGAAACTGGTAGACATTGTGGTGGAAGAAATACGTCACGCGTGCGACGCGGGACGAAGCAAGATCTACCGAACTCTGCCGAACGCTAACGAACAACGACGAGAACCATTTTAACCTTCATCTTGCCGCCAAATTGCGGGCCAATCTAAATTCATTGTGCTTTTCTATTTTCATAAGTCATGTCAATCTCAGTATAATTAGTTAAGTTTAGTTAAGTTTTCATTGTATTGCATTTCATGTACGTATAAAGGTAATAAAACTGCATGAAAAACTGTGTGCTAGTGTCAGATTTAAGCTGACATGACAGTCTTTGTTTTTTTATGTAAACGTTTAAATAGCATAAAGCAATCATTGTATGAGGTTTTAAATATAGAAAATGTTATTTACAAGTTTTACAAATATTAAATTAACAATTTAGCGGGGTAAAAGTTATTTAATAGCATAACAAATTCAAGAGCCATCTTTTAGCGTGTTCCTAGTAGGTGATATAATTTGTTAAGAATCTCACTTACAATCATAAAGGTATTAGCTGAAATGCATGCGAATTTTCTCAATGGATGACAGAGAGTTTTCGCATGTAAAGCGTTGCGCCATTTCACTGTGTACATGCAAGTTCTGATAATTGGCAAATATGGATACCAAATAGTAGGCGAAATGGGATTTTTTTTTTTTTTTATTAGAAAAAGAAAACAAGTTTTACAAATATTTTTAAAAAATAGCGGTAGGGTAAAAACATATTATATATATAAACAAATTCAATATATATATATCTTCAGACCAAGGCATAGCCTGTTTGTGGGTATTTACTGTGAAAGTCATACAGTGTGCACGTGGCAATTTTCTCAAAAGATGATAAAGTTAAAAAAAGAAATGGAAAAATAGCACTGATAATATAAACAAGATAGTCAAAAAAAGAATGAACACAAGATATTGGTATGTTGTAATACATCAAGTGGCTTCTCAACCCGACAACGACAGGTCAAAAGCCCTTCCAAACTTCTCGTCTCTGTTGAGATGTGAGAAACAGGTACTCATTACATTAATTTAGGGGCAAATGAATATACTACTTGACTTTTTGGATGTTTAATAACTAAATACATTTAAAAATCTTTCACGACACGAGATACGTCATAAATTCTCTTTACACGAGAATAAGGAGCCTGCACAAAATAAGGCTTTGTCGGTTAATATTCTATGGCTGCGCGGCGGTAAGCACTGAAGTTCTCTGCTTGGCTAAGTAATGCATGCAAATAACCACAAATAAATAATAGAAGCTTTTATCGAGATACTTATTCATGCATATTTCTGCATTTTTACAAATTTGATTCCAAGTTTATACATAATATGTAGGAATGTAGGTACAACGTACTACCCTTGTTATGACGACTATTTTCAAATTTCAGAGTTGTACAAAAGCGTCCTGGTATTTAATAAATATTTAACAGAATTTATATATTTTCAATGAATTTGAGGGATGTAATTAATTATTCATAAACATTGTGTATTACACTGAGATAACTCAAAACAATTTCATATGTATGTAGTAATTATCCATTGCATGGGATTTAACTAAAAATAAATCGTTTACTGCCCCTAGAAATTATTTTAAACTTTCTCAAGCTTTTAACTACGGTGTTATTATGAAATTTGTATTTTGAGATGTTTTCTTATAAAAACAATCCATAGTACTTACAAAAATGGGTACCAACTCAAATGAATTATTGGCGTCGATATAATTTATTGGGACGAACAGTCAATAGTCAATACAACTTGGTATGTCTCAAATTCTCACGTTTCGAAATCAAAATAGGTGCGTAGTTATATCCACTAATTATACTCAATTATTAACCACTTTATAGCAGTTAGTATCGATCTAATAACTTTATTTCAATGTAATTACATACCGAATTCAGTTCTGATATCACCTGCAGATGGTATTATTGGCTTTCTCCCGAAATAGTAGGTACAGGATACAGATCCATTTATTTTTATGTGGAATCGAACATGTGTTATTATTCCATAATATTTCAATGGCGAGATTGTATTTTATTTTATTAGCCACTTAAATCAGTAGTCGTGATTGAGATCCGTCCATAAATAATGTATTTGTACATATCTAGTTATTTCGACAATTAATTTAGAGAATTTTATCAGTATCCTATGCACCATTAAGGGTGGATAAGGGAAAGAATGTAAGGAAATAAATGTAGGGAAGGATGCATTTCTGCCCACCTGGCCGCCGACTTCCTGCAAAAAGATGGAGGGACAGTTGGGAGTCGACATCCCAAGAGGCAGTATCGAATGAGACTAATATAGACCCTTAGCTCTACATTTAGAAGTAAAACAAAAATATTATTTAACAGTTTGTTTCTTTCTGAAAATCAGTAGGTATTGTATATATTTTGATGAGTAATTCCAATGGTACCCAAAATAAATTGAAAAAATGTTTTCACAAAAAGTTCACGACAGAAATTGAAGTGTTTTTTATGACTAAACTTGTTTAAAATGCAATAAAAAATTGACACTCATTGGCACTAGTTTTGACCAAGAAACCTGTCCACTGTTACTTCTTTCCATTTTCTAATTCCCAGTGATGTGATGTTTCTCTCCACATAATGGAATCACCTTAATTCACTATTACTACTGTAATTTTCGATTTTCCGCACCCAATGGTGCATAAGTTACTGGATGCAGACAATTAAGATGTCCTAATACTTCTTCGGCCCACTGGTTTATGATTCAAGAACTTTCTAGGTCATCGCATCGGATTTTAACTATAAAAAATATTCTTCTTCTTTCAACGCGTTCACTTCAATGTGGAGCATGAATTCGATACAAAGATTGCTAAAAATGCTAGCAATTTTCTGTAATTAGCAATTGATAGACAGATACATTACAAAAATAATACGAAACGACGATTGGATTCACGGGTACACTTTGAAGAATTCGTCAGATATATGGTTATCAGATGATAGGCGGAATGTGGAATGTTTTTATATCCCAAGTGGCCACTTAAATCCAGCTGATGACAGGTCATAAGTCTTGTAAACGCCTAGATAATCCATATTCATTTCAGGATTTTTTGTCTATGTTTAAATGTCAATAATTAGCATGCGAAGATTACTAGACCTCTCTAGAAGACCCTGTCTTTGGCATCACTCTTGCGTCTTTCAATAAATATACTGCTACTATATTTAAATCAAACTCGATTTAGGTTCTTCTTTTTTGGGGAAACGATCCGAAACGATCCGAAACAGGGTTAGGCGTTTTGGGTTTTAAATGTGTAATTACCCATATTTCTATGATAAAAAAATGTTTTTTGCTACTCAACATAATGATGTTTCCTGTGAATAAAAATCTTTTTCTTAAATACTATAATTACGTCCACAAAAAATTCGCGAATTTTATGAAAACCTCTCGAATAGCGTTGTGGCGTTTGAGCCGGCGTTTTTTATTAGTGACACCTCATTTCTAAAAGAATACCAGTTTATTAAAAATATAATTATTCATCCTGTAATCAAAAATAATGGCAAAAAACAATTAAGTTTTTCCGCAATACGTTTTCAAACAGACGCTATTTTTTTTTGAAGTTTTTTTCATACAAATTACTATTGTAAGATTTTTGTTCGAATCAGTCGCCGATTCAAAATTCAAAAGTCATTCGCCATTCGGCTTTTCGGACGGGAAGGTCACGTCCGTTGGTCCTAAAATATTCAAAATGCGTATACGTACACAAACACCAGTGGTTTCAACCATTGGTGATAAAATCAAGTATTTTTATGTTATAGTTTATTTGATAGAAAACAACAAATTTAATGTTTTTATATTATTCTGTGTCAGTTTTTTCCTCCTTCCAGCTACAAGAATCTTTATATGCTATTACTACTTTCCCTTATCCGCACCCCAACGGTTCAGCAAGTACAGTGTATATTGACCATTTTATTTACATGGAGAAGTGTTCTTTATTGAGAAAATAAACATAACATTAGAAAATGAAAAAAATAATGCCGTCCCGATAAACCGCATTTTGCCGTTTGTCATCGGGAGCCATGAAGGTAGGATGATCAATCTTTACGCTTCAGTATCAGTCCAAGGTATCGCACATGAAATATTAATATGAAATAACATGTAAATAAATATTTCATCTTGACGGGAAACGAGCCCGCGACCTCATGCACGGTAGCCAAATGCGCTACCACTATGTTACGAGGCGGACATAGGGAGCACAATTCCCGAAATATATATATTCTATTTGTAGAATGCCGAATTACTTTTCATTTTTTCTTTTATAATTAATTTATAATTATCATCACCATTACATAATTTCTTCCCATGTAGAGCATTTGGATTTTTAAATTCCGAAATGGCGGGCGCACCTTTTTTTTCATAAAATAATGTTTGGGTATCGTTTTTAAGGGTCCTGATTTCGAATCTTGCGTTATATTTTTTATTCCAAGATGGCGGATGTAACTTTTTTTCATAAAATGATGTGGGGTATCGTTTAAAGGGTTTCAAAGGGCCCTGATTACGAATCTAGCGTTTATTTTTAAATCCAAGATGGCGGACGCCACTTTTAAAAAAAAAATGATGTCGCGTATCGTTTAAAGGGTTTTCCGGGGCCCTGATTTCGAATCTAGCGTTTATTTTCGGATTCAAATGGGCGGACGCAACTTTTTTTCTTAAATGATGTTGGGTATCGTTTTTTAATGGGTTTTTATGGGCTCTGATTTCGAATATAGCGTTTATTTTTGGATCCAAGATGGCGGACGCAACTTTTTTTTCATAAAATGATGTTGGGTATCGTTTTTAAATGGTTCTCGGGGGCTCTGATTTCGAATTTAGCGTTTATTTTCAGATCCAAGATGGTTGAAGTACATTTTTTTCATAAAATGATGATGAGTAACATTTTTTAGGTAACGAGGTATGGACAAAAACGGAATACGAGGAAATATAAAAAATACTTCTACAAGACTATCTATTACACTAAAGAAAAATGAAAGTAAAAATGAACAAAACCCTAAGTGACGAAAAAGACTCTAGAAACCAGAATCGCCCAAGGGCTAATTCTCGGACTAAATGAGAATTTAATTTATACCAATAGTCAAAAAAGTTAACCAAGATTGCGAAATGTATTTGTTTGCAGATGATCCAGCCTTAATAATGGCGAGTGATGATGCATTTAATAATGAGGTAATGAGGTCATAAGCCCTGTAACGCCTAGGTATCCATATTCCCTTCCAAACTTATCGTCTCTGTTGAGATGTCAAATTGTAATTATTAGCCCGTAATGGATGAAATCCAGTTTTTGTCTACAAGTATTTGGACACAGTCAAAATGTTGTTTATTTTATTATTGATTGATTGAATATCCATATTCCCGAATTTGGAAAAAAATCTACTTCATCTTTGTAAAGATATAAAAATGAAATATATACCAACTCCCGTCATGGAATAAACCCAGATTTGTGTACAAGTATTTGAACACACCCAAAATGTTGAAAGACTGATTAAAATTGGGAATTCATCAATATGGTCCTGTTGCGTTTTCCGTTACTTTAGTTATATATATCCGTGGATTTAGTTATATATCTTTTGATGTTACTGAAATAAAAACCTAGTGAGACACCTGACAGCTGAATGTGAATGGGATGCATTTGTTGTGTAGAATTTAAAATTTAGATCTGAATATTTTACTGAAATACGGTTGTAAAAGTGTTTATGGGAGAGTAAAATGTGTAAAATAAATCATTCGATCCTTTTGGTATAGGTCTTCCAGGGCCTTGATTACCAACAATTAATTTATATACATCGCAGTTGTGACGCATATATGTGGGTAGTATGTATATTATCAATTGTCGTTTATTCGTGTGTCACGCGTCGTGTTGTTTCGACCCCTGAAACTGAGAGTGTGTGCGTGTACACCGTTTGCAAATGTATGAGTAGCGGAAAATACCGAAATTCGAGCACCGAGCATTCGTACTAAGAACCTTAAGTGATTGCTTTGTCGCATTGTCAGGGCATTTTCAAAAGTTAGGAATATCGGAACTGTCGAAAGAAGAGCAGAATGCAAGGCTGTCATCGACAAAATTAAGATAGGTCTTATACGATGGATCGATTAAGTACGACAAAAATGACACTCGTGATTAATTTATTTACAAGTAAATTTAATTAATTAAAATTCTAGTGAGTGAGTTCTCACAAAAACTAGCCATGCCTTCTCTGTAGGTGGTCTCTAGATAGTAACTACATAATAATGTACAATATCCTTGAAAGGATATGTTCTAAAGATTCTGCATTTTTTACTTAATTACCTTCCCAAGATGAAGATTCCTTGCTGATTGTTAATTTGTTTTCTTCTTTTCTATTTGCTATATTATGCTGTTCTCTCGTGGTGTAGTGGCCATGAGCTGTGTGTTTAAGGTCCGGGTTCAATTTCCGCCAGGATTAAAAAGAAATATTTATAGGCGCATACCTATATAGGTTTTTTCAAATACCTACGTATTTAACATATGATTTTCAGTACTGGTAACATCGTCTGAACGTGAATCGGAAATATGGAAGAAGGACTCATTATTGGGTGCGGATAAGGAGAGTGTGTATTAGTATAAAGTGCGCATAAAGACGCCATTTTAAACTTCTTCATAATACGTAAATATATTGCATCAATTCATAAGAATGATATAAAAATATTACGAAAACACCTTGTTAATATTTCACAATAATTTCAGTAGAAATACCTACCTAGCAGTAGTTGTAATGAAATTGTTGGTGTCGTTTCTTCTTCTTCTTATTCTTACGCCAAGTTCAGTCCTATGTGGACATCACTACATCGCTCCAGGAGACCCTATCGCCGGCCAATACTCTCGCCTCTTCCCGCGTCACTCCCGCATCCATCAGCTCCGCCGAGTACATCCGAAAGACAGTCATCGACGGTCTATTTCGCAGGCGTAAGAAGAGGCAGCTCGGGTTCAGGTCATTCTTTAAAGGACAAAAATTTGAATAGGTTGTTTAATATGAAATCATTTTGAGTTGGCGAAGAAGACTGTAGTAAGACAGGGGCGCGGGTGGCAGGGCGGAAGGGCGGAAGGGCGGAAGGGCGGCAGGGCGGGGGCGCAGGGGCCCGATCAGAATGTAATTATCTCCTTACCGGGCCTGCCCCGCCCCTCGGGACGGGCCGCCTGGACCTCGGATGGCGGCCAGGGGTGGCCAACTACAGGAATATATAGCACCTCCGAAAGAACAAAGGTGTTAATACAAATAACAAAATCTTCCAGAAAACTAATTTAAACATTAAAAAAATATTTCAGCTTGAGTCATAGCCTAAATTTTTTTTATTTACACTGCCCATTTTATAGCATTAACAATGAGTTGTACCCCTCAATTATGTGACTGTTCTTCTAGAATTTTTTTTTTTCTTTTTTTTTTTTCTAAAATTTTCTAGAATTCTTCTTTAGAATTTTCTAGAATTTCATAATTAAATCAATTAAGTCAATAAATAATAATAGGAAATGAAAGAAGTTGTTTTTTTAATATTATTTTAAAGAGAATCAAATTATTATTTTAATTAGAATCATGTACCTACCTATAATGTTAGGAAAAGAATACGTAGTTAAGGATAAAGTGTAATATAAATACAATTTGACAATTGCGCCATTATGAGTCTAGAAGTCAGAAATAATTCGTCATATTTACTGTTGGCGTCGATATAACCCTTCCAATGTTAACACCCCGCGGAAGAAAGCGCGCAACTGAAAAATCAGGCATTGTAGATCCAATACTTGGCGAATTTCGCGCGAATGCCATAATGACACATCCGCTCCATAGAGGTAATAAATGGAACTAGCAACTCCGTCTTTGTTCTACTGGTAGTAAACAACTTTTTGGACCTTCGACAATACTTAACTCTGTTTACGAAAAATTTGCACTTACACCTTTGTTCTTCTGGAGGTGCGATATAACCATTTCTAAGTTCATACAATTTATTTCAAATACGGTACTTGTGAAAGCTTTGAAAGAAGAAAAAAAATTGTTTTTGAACCCCAGATTAAAAAATTATATTACACATTCCACTCCAAATGTGATGTAGATTCATCAGTTTTTGGGTTGTACTACGAGTTTTGTTACTCCATGACGTATAGTACATATTAACACATGTTTATTTAACGGGTATTTTTTTAAAGGTTTGCTTTTTAAATTGGCAACAGTTTCTAGTAACTGTCAATTTGACAGTTGACAGGTGATTAATTTGTAGTATATTTTGCCATTTTACTTCAAGACAACACCAACACTTGCAAATTGTGCTTAATTATTTTAAAGTGAAAACACTTGAAATATGTTTTTAAATTATTATTCTATATGGCATTCTGATTTGGAGAAACTCCTTTAAGTCTCATCTACAACACTCTACATCTGAATCTCCCCAAGTTAGAATGCTTAAATTAATGGTCGACAAAAGAGATCGTGAAAATTGTAAAGGAAATGAGAATTTATTATTCAAAATGACTAATGTTCTACCAGTAAATGAACTGTTTAAATATCGATTTATTCTTGAGTATTTTTTTTCCGAGATGATTATAAGCTCAGAGTCCAAAACGTTTATAATTCACGGCAAGTTAGAAACGCGAAATTAATCATTCCTAAATTCAATAATTACTATGGCGAAAGATCATTACCAGTTGCGATCCCCAGAATCTTCAATTCTCTACCTAGGGAAAAAATCAGCATTGGTAAGATAGCATTGTTTAAAAAGGGCCACCAAAGAGCATCTATTCAATCAAATAGTAAATAGGTGATACTTTTTGAATATTCACTTCTCATTGCCTATGTACCTATGTATGTATGTATTGGTTATTCTTTATATTGTATAAGTTTCACAGCTAAAATCAAATCTTGTTTCTCATTGTTTTATTTTTATTTACGATGATTCTATATGCCAAGACTAACTAAAGAAATCCACTGATAACCACATGGTTAGTGGAATCTTTTTTATTTTTGTATTTAAAAAAAATATTGAAAATAAACGCCATTTTGTGGCATTGAAACTGAAACTGAAAACTGAAATAAGTTGTTTTTTGGGCTCTCGAAAATGTTGACCATATCTGAATATCTCGGTTCCTATTTATACGAATATTGGATCTGTTTTTCTCTCGGCTCATTATCATCAGGTGTTCGGCTGAAGATTGTAATAACTAATTATATTGAGAGAATATACAACCTACGTGCCTTATACAGTATACAGCCTCCATAATAAAACTACCTACCTACCTACCTACCTAATATCATCCCAACTTACCAAGGAGATATTTTACGAATAGCATTTTCACTAAGAAATACTCAGGTATTTTTGAAAATAAATAGTAAAATATAGTAGTTAGCACCCTATGCAACATATTAGATCAGGGCCAGTAACGTGTCGTTTCAGCTACATTACTGCTTACCTACAAATTTGTAGAAACTATCTATTTAACTAACTGCTGTCTTCTTACTGTTTTCTTATGATTATTATTATGGATAATTTATATAGCGCCGTTTTCGTATAAATATACCTCAAGGGCGCTTCAAATATTGAATTTAACGGCTCGGGATATTTAAAGTGAGTGAAAACTCGATTTCTGAGTATAAAATACCACGATCAAAATCTTATCAAAGTCTTAAGTTTCTTTCGAAACATCGCTTCACTCTCACAGTTGCGCACTTCTGGTGGGAGAGCATTCCGAGCCACAGGGCCCGCAACCGCAAAAGCGCGCTCTCCAAATTTTGTGCACTGATTACGGATCAGTACTAAAACCCTGCCTATAGCTGTAGATGTAGCTGATCGAAGTTTGAGACGTCTTTCAGCTTGTTTATCTGGAATGCAAAGCTCTTTTAAATACTCTGGAGCGGCACCATGCATGGCTTTGTACATTAGCCAACAGAGTTAAACTACAGATTTAACTAACTGCTGTCTTCGTTGGAGCAATTTATTTGCTTTCACTCTTTTTAAACATTTTATCGAAGATTTTTCAATGCAGCCCAAGAAGCAATCTTAGTTCTTGAACAGTTTTTACTGGCCTTACCTTGTCCGCGTAGTGGTTCGCGCATTAAGCTTCCGTGCATACAGTGCCCTTGAGGTGATTTCTCACAAAAATGGCGCTTAACAAATTATCCAAATAATAATAATTATCATAATAAAGTGGTTATGGTGATATGATTCACAGAAAATATCATGCATATTGTTTCTAGTGTCATACCTTGGATCTGAAGCGTAAGACTGATAATATTGCCTTCGTGTAGTGAAATGACCAAGATACATCCCACTTGCTGTACCAAGCCAGGGCCATATTCAGCTTTCTTCTTCTTCTTCTTTTGCCACGTTCGCTCCTATGTGGAGCATGTGGACATCACTAGATCCCTCCAGGAGACCCTGTCACCAGCCAGCTCTCTCGCCTCCTCCACGTCAGGCCCGCATCCATCAGCTCCGCCGAATACAGCCGTAGGATGGTCATCGACGGTCTGCCAGGACGCGGGATCCTGCAGGCGTAAAGAAGAGGCAGCTCGGGTTCAGGCTCTCCCGAGGCATCCGGGTACATGCCCAAGCCAGGTCCATCGCCGCATCTTCACGACTCCAGTTATTGGAGGTTGCTGCGTCCGTTCCCTAATTTCAGCGTTGGTTATGAAGTCAAACCACCTAATGCCTAGAGTCCTTCTCAGACACTTGTCCTCAAAGCTCAACAAGCGAGCATTCTGAGCTTTTGTGAGGTGCCAGGATTCGCATCCATAAAGGAGCACCGGCACAATACAGGAATCAAGTAGTCGGCATTTTGTTTTGACCGAGATAAACTGGAATTCCAGACAGCACGCATCGCGCATATGCAGCTTTAGGTGCAGATATAGCTTTGTATATAGAATTGTTTTTGGCATAATGTAGGAGTTTGGAGTAGATACTAGGTATCAACTACTAGGTACTAGGTATCAAGACTAACTCTTTGTCCTCTGTTTTGGATGTTTGTGCGTAGCTCTCTTGTCCCTCACACCACAATAATAAATACGCCCAGGCTACCTCGTATTTTTTATCGTTTGATTAAAGACAGCCTTCGGGTGCTATTCCAAGTCGCTCCAATAATAATAATGTAAGCCACACGGGTAGAACAAGTCGTAAATTCTTCAATCACCAAAACATCAACCGTCCTGCGGCGGCCAACCGCCCATTACGGCCTGTTTTCACATAGGATTGTGTAAACGGATTGATTAGTATTTGCTCGATAGTGTCAACACCCGAAATACTTAAGAATTGTACAGAAGCTTCTAGACACTTCACTAAGTAAAATTAAAATATGTACCTACATGTACACGGTGTAACAAAACTCGATGTACAAGCGGGAAACCAGTAAATCTACAATTTGACATCTCAACAGAGACGAGAAGTTTGGAAGGGAATATGGATATCAGGGCGTTTACAGGGCTTATGACCTGTCATTGGCTGGGTTAAGTGGCCACTTGATGTATTAAATCTACTTCATATTTTGGAGTCGATTTTGTAGGTTTTTTTAAAATTTTTATTTGACACATAGTTTTCGAAAAAAAAATCGAGGTCGAAGTTAGTTTTTTTTTTCTATAAATTTTTGTAAATTGCTGTCAAATATAATTTATTTAGTCAAATTAATATTATCCATGAAGAAAACAAAATAAAAAACCACATTAATATAATAATTTCTGATATTTTATTTAATCTGCCATACTCTTTTTTGAGAAGAAAAAAAAAAAATTTTTCAAGCTCAGATTATAAAGTCATATTACACATTCGACTGCAAATATGATGTAGATTCACCAGTTTTTGGGTTGTACTACGAGTTTTGTAACTATGTTAAATTCAAGATTATTTAACCCGACAAATTGTCAAGCCAAAACGTCCCTTCGCCGACCTCCGAAAATTAGATTTGGTCTAAAAACGCCACTATTCGTGAGTAATGTATGCAGAAGTGAGTGTAACACTAAACATTAGCCATACTTATAAGGAAATAACTTCACTGTCGGCTACTGGGCATGTAATGTTCTGTGATGAATATAAATCTTCCACGCTGCCTCGGGGTATATACCGAAACAGCTGAACACTCCTGGGGACAGTTTTTAAAATTATTTTTTTAAGTCTTTGATATTTGCACAAATTTCAATTTGTAAACAATACTAGAAAGCAGATAGCAGACTTCAGAGTTTTGAGAATAGGTGTCTTAGAAGAATTTTGGTGTGCGGTGGTTTGACTTTGTAAGGAACACAGAGGTGAGGCAACGGACACAGCAACCCTTGGTATCTACTGTCATCCGGCTAACTACGTATGCCTCCCGAGAGCCTTAACCATGCTTGCCTATTTTACAAGGCATCAGGTTCTCGGCGTCCTGGTCGTCAACTGTTGACAACTCGTCGGCAGTTTGCGTAAGAGCTGCGGGACGTGGACTTAACTTGGGAGGATGCACGGGAGCTGGCGGCCGATCGCTTGGCCTGGAGGCAGTTTGTGGATTCCATATACTCCACATAGGGAGCGGATATGGTATGATGATGATGAAACAATACTATTTTTCATGAAGCCCGAGCGATGTGTGCTTGAAAGCAGGAATCAAAGCTTTAGTAGTTGGCATCTTGTTATTGTTATATTTTGATTTAAAGTTTTTGGTTTATTTCGCCATGTTTACTTTCAAAAAGCTTTGCAGCGAGAAAAAAGTTTTGCGTAAAACTTAAACAACTACCTTCTTACTTTTTTTATATTTGTGTAACTAACGTACATACCTATATTATACAAAGAACCAGTATAAAACAGTTATCACATGCATGTCGTATATCGGTCTTACCTATAGGATTAATAATAATTTAGGATTAATAAGTATTTTTCTGAGAATAATTTAATATTTTTTTCAAGAAAATATTTAAAAAACTGTCCCCTAGTGATACAAACATGGCGCTTCTTTACCATTATATTTTGACCAGCATCCAAAGTTAACTAAAGTGCTTGATTTACTACTTTTCCTTCCAGAGAACCCTCGCCAAAAAGCACACACGATGTATATCTTCCACCACTTTTCATTACGAGTTAGATACTGTCTTTTGTTGCTGGTTCTTCAAGTGTGGCGGTTTCTGCGCCGAAAAACAATCCAGAAACCTCGGTGTAGAAGGTAGAAGCACTTAGCTACGGATGGCAGCATGACTAAGTAATATTGTATCTTATAAATAATATCTAATTTATTGTTTCGGAATAGTATCCACCTACTACCATCCTATATAAAAATTCCTATTAATTTTCATTGTAGCTTTTTAATGGAATAAAGATAGATGTAGATAGGCATCTTACTTCTATCAAACGCACTTTTTTTAATACATTACACTTTGTGTAAACGACTGTAAAGATTATTTCAAAGATTTGACAATGTATTTATTATCTCTACATACTGTGAGTATTTTTTTATTAACTTCAATTCAATAAGGATCTTTTAACAATACCTACATCTAGAATTATCAAAAGATTGCAGTTATGAATAGATAGTTCAACATTTTAAAGACATTATTCTTAGGTGATTGTTGCATCAATAGGCATCCTAATATAATTTTTTTTTTATTTTTTTTTATTTATTTAATTAGTGTGTACACATTAAGGTTACATATTTATGGTCCTGGACTGCCAAATAAGCTAAGAGCTGGGTATTGGCAGTCCTAGATTGTTATAAATATTAAAACATTACATACCACTACGGTATTGGAATTATTATGAATATTAAAACACTACATACTAATAAACTACTGAAATTATTATAAATTATTAAAACATAACAAACTGAATATGAATATGAAAAATTAATATTAAAATACTACATACTAATGGTAATGAAATATTGAAATAATTATAATTATTAAAACATTACAAGTTAAGAAAATATAAAAACTGTTATAGCATTAATACATTAAATACCAGAAAATATTGAAACATTACAAACTATGTATGAAAATATTGAAATTATTATAAATATTAGAACTTTACATACCATGCAAGAGAATAATGTAATTTTAATACGAGTATAATATGCAAAAGCATTCATAGAATGTAAAAAATGTGGCAAATTAATAATAATAATAAAAAAAAGAGTTATTACTAAGGTATGGGAATGTCAAAATGAAAATTTAGCAATATCAAGTACAATATTTATGATTTCTGTGACAGATATTTCATACTAAGAATATATTGAAATTGTTATGAATATTAAGACAATTGGAATGGAAAAGTTTAAGTATAAAACCGCTTCTAAGCAAATTTAAAGAATGGCTTCTATGTGTTGGTAGGCAGCATTGCCGTCAAACTCTGTTTGACATAAATGTAAACAATATAATAAATTAGTTTTCTTTTTTTTAATTTTTCTTAATTTATTATGTTACAATAGGTTATTTCTAAATTGCATATAGATGGAGCCTGCAGTGGTAAATTTTTTTTTTTTATTTTTCTCTATAATCAGTTATTTTTAAAATATTGATTGGCTAAGTTGATTCATTTTCAGACATTTTTTCTTTATAGGTCATTTCTATAAGGCATCTTCAAATGTTATTTTTTATATTGCTTAGTGTAATTTAGTTAACTGTAGCAATTTATTTATATTTTTTGTTCTTTATAAATATGTCATTTCTAAAAGGCATTCTGTCTTTATATGTTTTTGCTGAATTGTTTCATTTTCAGACATTTTCTCTTCATAGGTCATTTCTAAAAGGCATTTTAAAATGTTATTTTTTAAATTGTTTAGTGTAAGTTGAGTTAACTGTAGCAATTTATATATATTTTTTGTTCTTTATAAATATGTCATTTCTAAAAGGCATTCAGTCTGTATATGTCCTTAAATGTTAAATTATAGACCTTTCTTTGTAAAGACACATCTAGTACATACAACACTGCTGAGAATCAGTCTATTGACTTGTTCAGCGGTGGTGATGTACTGGATGGGTTGTTATGTTATTATTATTAATGTTATATGTAGTATATGATATGTACCTAGTATGTAATATATGTTATGTAATATGTAATGTAATATATATGTAATGTAATGTGAAATAAAGAAATAAATAAAATAAATAAATTATAAAATATCTGGCATATACCTATACCAATTAATTAAAAGTGACCGTCCTTTGCAATGTCAAGTTACATGGATTTTTAAGAATTTGGACATTTGAGCACAATACATATTAGAATCATAAATGTGTATCTACAACTTAGGTACACAATCGATACCTACAATAAGGAATTTGACATCTTTTTAATTGTGTTTTTTTTCAAAGTTTTGAAACTACGTCACGTATTTGACTGTGTTTATTGAAATTAGAGCAGAGTGCAAGGCTGAGATGAGCATTATCGACCATGTGAAAAAAGGGCTTTTACGATGGGTTTGGTCATGTGGACCGAATGACTGATGAAAGAACGGCTAAAATAAGTTATAATGCAAGTGTGCCTGGATGTAGAAGGCGAGGAAGTCCGAAAAAGACGTGGCATGATCAAGTGGGTAAGACAAGTACTTGAAAGCCTGGCGAGGCGGGATACCGGTCTCCACACGGGTGGTTGTAATTACTAATAAATAATGATCGGGGTAGAAACTAAACACCCCTACCACTGTTAATTCGGCCGACTCTGGTTGGTTTGGGTGATGGAAACAATGACAATTATAATACATAAGCCGAGACGGTGGTAGGGGTACAATGAAAGCATTTGTTCGCGTACATAATCGTAAATTCATCCGTATTTTTATCACACTAACAATCTTAAAATCGCGGTTTAGCTTGTTGAAAAAATCGGTAGAGTTGGCTGGACTGAAAAAAGACTCAATAGTCTTTAAAGCAGTCTAGGGAAAGGGTGGGGCTTTCATTGTAGTACTTGACAGTGGACATGTGAAAAGTCGGAATAATCGGCGTGTGTGCATGAGAAGATGTATGAATGTAGAGGAAGCGAAGAAAGTGTGTCAGGACAGAGTGGTAAGGCGTTCTATCCTCTCTGCCTACTGGAATGGGAAATGGCGTGATAGTTAGTTAGTTAGTTGAATAAAAAATGCATAGAGAAAGGATCACTTATCTTAGGTATATATCTTAGGTAAGTACATGAATTTATTGTTTGAATGTAATATATTCATTATTTGCGTCGTGCCTTCTGAACAGGTCGTCACGCAAGTTTTTGAGATGAATAAATGAGTTTTTAAATGTTAATTAAAAAATTAACAGTTGAGACCTTTAAATATTATTTTATTTAACTATCTTTTTTTGGAATTCAACAGCAAAACAATGTATTAATATTCATAAATGAGAGCGAACATAATAATTAAGCCAACATCGCGGGTCGCGAGGGTCGCTCATCTAACATTTCGTATGAAAAATGAGAGTATAAAATGGCGTAGACTAAAATACCTCGTAATATTAGTCAAACTGCTTTCCGGGTTTCCTGCTTAACCGCTCGTTGAAGTACTAGTACCTTACTAGGTATAAAATATCAGCACAGAAACGGGAAAGGGCCGTTCGCGTTGTAATAAGAAGCTACAGGGAGGGGAGGAGCGTGCATTAACTAACTAACTAACTAACTAACTAACTAACTAACCATCACGCCATATCCCCGTAGGGGTAGGCAGAGAGGATAGAACGCCATACCACTCTATCCTGTCATACTTCCTTTGCTTTCTCTACATTCATACATCTTCTCGTGCTCTTCTCATGCACTTCTCGAGTGCTTGTGGTACTTGGTCATGCCATGTCTTTTTCGGCCTTCCTCGGCTTCTACATCCAGGCGCTCTTGCATTTAAACTTCTTTTAGCCGTTCTTTCAACACTCATTCGCTCCACATGACCAATCCGTCGTAAAAGCCTTTCAACAACGTAAAAGACATAAAACATAATATCTTCTATGTAAGTTCAATACCGCGTATGAGCCAATAAGTTCTAAATACGTATTTTTGACGGTTTCCGTTGAACGGAATAAGCCGCATCGGTTGATAGATTAAAATTTTGAAATTGTTCAATAGGTGTCATGCAATCGGTCAAAGTCAATACCGCAAATAAAAAGTTTTCAATTAAAAAAAGGATCAATATCTCATATGCATTTAATTTTTATTCGAATTATGAACTAGCATAAATGCATTTCGTTGCAAAAAAGAAAATACAAAACAAAGAGTTTTCGAAATTTGTAAAAATATATTTTTTTTAACTAAATTCTATGTTTTTTTGTCTTTTCTGAACTTTTTAATCAAGGGCTCATACGCGGTATTGAACTTATACAGACGATATCGTCGCTGGTCTAACTAACAACACCGCGCGAGTCATTTTAGTTAAGATTACAGGACAATTAATAAACTTATTTTTTATTTAATTCAAGACAAATTTAGACTAAAGTTTTAATGAGGAATGTTTTATGGGAAAATATTGTATTTCACTACATTTAAATCTCATTGTTTTTCAACGTATCCAAAAAATACCTATTTAACAACATTAAATAGTGAAAAATGTTAATTTTTGACTTGCGCGGTGTAAGCGTTATGACAATATAATTTACGTTATTAGCTATATTAACAATATCCTTTGTGCAAACATACGATATTAACTTATAATCGCGCTTAAAAACCAAACATATTTAGCTGAACACAGTTTTCTGAACAAGAAACTGTATAGTATAAAGTGCGCATTATTGAAAAGTACCTTTAGATACAGACTGGAAGTTTATCAAGTATTTTAATTTAACTTTCATGACATATAAAACATTGGATTCCATCAAGAACTTCAAATAAAAAAAACATAAATAAAATATACTTATGTATTTACTTAGGTAATCTTTCAGAAAATAAATGAAATCTTCTCTTTGGAAAAATCTTAGCAATTAAATTGCGTGCGTCCTACGGATGTGTCAGAGTAGGTACTTTTATTAGGTTGGTATAACCACTTTTTACCCGATTTCTTTAATACGTATATTTCAAGTTTTTATTTTAAAGAATCTAAGAAATACTTACTAGGTATAAGATAGGTCCCAGGTGGATCATTATTTATAATTTATAATGTAATAAGTATAAAACTATTGACATACGTCAATTACAGGCAAAACACATTAATTATTATCATTTGACAGAGTAGAAATATCGTGATTCAAAGGTCTTATGCTGGATTCATTCGACTTCAAGTTTGTATAAAAGGTTTGCAACTTTTAACTATGTACCTACCTACCTCTTCAAAAAAGAGTTTCAGAGAAGTGTTATTCAAAACTTTAATACCGTGGCTAGTCTAGTTACCCCCTACGTCACTCACTACGTCATCAATAGGCATCTACGTCATCACTGGACCTCTACGTCACACGTTTCGGGTATTGGCCTAAGCGCTGGAGTCTTTAGACGGTGGAATTTGATAATAAGCGGTGTTATGAAATTATATTTTTAGAAAACTTGTATGCAAACGCCCCTTCTAGTGAATCTTTTTCGAAGATTTACCTAAAAGATTTGAACGGTAGCTGCTTAATTATATGTATAGAAATTATTCGAGTCTTATTTTGAGCGCTACTAAGGGTGACAATAGGTAATAAAATAATAGGCAATAAAACATAACATTGAAGGTAGACATACCTTTATTTTTCAAATAAGTAACTGACTAACTAACCATCACGCCATTTCACGGAAGGGGTAGGCAGGGAGGATAGAACGCCACACCGCTCTGTCCTAACACACTTCCCTTGCTTCCCTTGTAGTAGGCCATTTATAGTATCATTTAAAAATCTGATTATGGTATATTATAACTTTTTATTGTAACCAATTTTTGTACTGATTAGGTAGGTAGGTACCTACTAAGACGTTTTGAGACGTCCAGTTTTCAGCAATAATACATTTAAATAAAAAAATATTGAATTCCATTTTTGGATTTATGAAACTATCCACTATCAAGATACGTTTTTATCTACTGAAGTTTTGACGAAGCCTGTTGTCTTTCTTCGAGGTTTTAAACTAGGGTAGGTATTTCAGTTAAACTGTTAGGTAAATTAAATCAAAATCTCCAATTTACCTCTTCTACATAACTAACTGCAATAACTGTTTTTAGTAATGCGTATTGTAGATAAATCTAAGTGCCTAAAACTTCAGACCATCCGGCATAATATATCCTATAGATATTCTGTCAATCAGAATACATACTTAGATTCTTCTCAATCAAATAAACTTCGATCATATCAACGCCTTCAAGATGCCGTTCAACTTTCTAACAACTGCTTCAAAAGGGAAAAACGATACATAATCATGCCATTTACTACTTAAATACTATTAATTTTTTCTTACCATGTGCCTTCTGACGCTGGAACCTTTTAAGAAAAGCTCAGAGCAAGTGTAGCGAGCAGCAAAAAGCATCACGGCAAGGCGAGTATAGGTATTTTAACTTCTTAAAGCCGGCATATTTTCAAGGTCAAGCTGGGGTCACATTCCAATATGGTGGACGCGTACGCATGCGCAGCAACGGCGCAGAAAGAGACGGAAAATAAAATTCATCCCCAACAGCCAAAACCACAATTGAAAAAAGAACAACCAAGTAAAAATGCGTAACAATCTCCAACAGCAGCACAATGTATACGCTCGACGCAACGTCTTTTTTGGTAGTGGCTTTTATTTTAAAAGGCGTCTCATTGCCTGTTTAGGATACCTGCATGCGCGCGCAGTCCAGATGGCGGCACTTGTACAAACTTCAGTTCAGTGTAATTTCATCTCGCGGCGCGGAGGTAGCTGTCACTTTTGCGCTCGTTGTCTCCAGTTTTCCGGTGAAATTCTTATCTAAAGCCATTCAGGATTGTGCAAAACTTATTTGAGAGTAATCTCAACATGTTTTGGAGTGATTTTCGCTGATTTAGTTGTGTTTTTTTCGCATTTTGGCGGTTGAATGTTAATCAGTGTTGGTTGGTATTTGGTTGTGGCAGTGTAAGTACTACGAGACGACAATCAGTGAGTTCTCTAAGGAAAAGGTCTTGGAATTCTGTCGAGTTTTTGCGCCAATTTATGCCGTGCATTTCTCGTGATTGCATGCAGGTTTCTTCGTAAGTATTCGCCACATATTACACTATAAAAATCCTTAATATTATACCGTATTTTCTTACGAATAAAAATAAAAATTTACCTTACAGTTTTTCATAGAAAATGTTTTGATTTTGATTTAAAAGTTACAGATAATATAACAGATTTTTCACAAACTTTTTACTGTAATTCTATGAGAGATGTTTTTATTTCGAGTTTCGAGTTACTCTATTGTCTTACAAATAACCGATTATTCATGGCATTTTACTGTAGGTAAAGGTTCTTTGAATGAGGTTTTGAGTTTCCAGTACCTACGTATTTTAAGATGAATAATCCCTGCTATAGGTCTAACTTTATTCTATATACCTATATACTTAATTGAATGTATTTATTTTTGTAAGTCAATAAACATAACAAACTTTCCCGATCAGGGTAAGCAGAGATAGTAGAATGCGTTTAACTATGACTACTTATATTATGTAAAGATAAGTAGGTACTTCTTCTACTACTTTCCCTTATCCGCATCCAGGGATGCATATTTATGGTGCTTATAATTAGTCTTACGCTTCTAGGTAAAATACTATTTGACCTTTGTTTTTGATAGGTGACGAACGGAATGCCCGATTCACTATATCTAATAAGAAAAAAGTGTATAAACGACTTCTTGGTCACGAGTGGACGCGAAGAGAAAAGAGGGGTATTTTTTCTCAGTTGTTTTGAGAAATAAGATGGATACAATTACTACATTGAAAATGCCCTGACTCGACACGGATTATCTACTGAGTCGGGGTCAGATCATAGTCATTTTTGAAATGTAAATAAATAAATTTGCTATTTGATGTTATTGTTACATAAACACATTATTATGTGACAATAAGCAGATTAATTTCCAGTTTATACATGTATCTACCAATAATTGCAAGCCTTCTGGGATTATTTTGAGTTTTCACACGAAAATAATTAACGAAAAAAAATCCAAGTAATTTTGCTTTCATTCGCGTAATTAGCAGTCGAAAGGTTTAAAGCATTTTTAAACATTAAAGTATTTATTTAAAACTTCATGTTCAATAATATAGCAAGTTTACAAGGGCGGGCTTATTGCTTTTAAGCAATATCTTCCAACAAACCTTTAGTTATTTTATTTATTTATGATTGGGTTTGAAATTTATAAAGTAGGTTAAGATATATTACTTAGATAGAAAATTAAAATTTGCGTATATTCAGTAGGTACCTAGTATGTACCTACCTTGTACTTGTTTTACATTAGGTTTTGTCGTATAAATGTACGAATCATGGTTAAAACAATAAAAACAATGGTAACAATAAACCAATTTCAGTTTAACAATGATGTGTTATTTTTTTGTATGTGATATTCCTTTTTACTGATTAGACATCAACGCGCAGTAAGTTGCGAAACCTGAGTTTTCCATATGATAATATTTTATGTCCTAATAGTATTGAATGTTATTGATATTAAATTATTATCAGTAAACGCTTAATGATAAGCTTTGTACAAACTGTAATGCAATAAACTTATTCTATAGCACACTTTATACGGAACAGAAAACTGTCCCTACAGTTTCTTGTGCAGTTTGCAAACTGTCCCGTATAAAGCGAAATGGAATATTTAATGGTCAACTTGACGTTTAGCTTACCTGACATTGTTTTTTATGTAGGAAAACTTTTAAATAGATATTAAAAAACGTAAAAAACATTAAATATCATGTCGCTTTTTTCTTTTCTTTAGCTGGTATTATGTCACTTGGTAACTTTTTCCTTTTCACCGTCGTTATGTTTTTAAACATCTAGGCTTTTTGGCTCTCAGGTACAAACATAATTTAAGTAGATACACAGCCTAAAAAGTTAGTTATAATTATAACCGTTCTTCTTTTCTAACTAACTAAACCATCTCGCCACTGTCCCGAAGGGGTAGGCAGAGAGGATAGAACGCCACACCACTCTGTCCACATTCATACATCTTCTCATGCACGCACGTCGATTATTCCGACTTCTTACATGCCCACTTTCAAGCACTTGTTTAACTTGATCATGCCATGTCCTTCTCGGCCTTCTTCGTCTTCTACATCCAGGCACAGGCGCATCACGTATATTTTTTTTAGCCGTTCTTTCATCATCCATTCGCTCTACATGACCGAACCAACGTAAAAGACCTTTCTTAATTTTGTCGATAATGCTTATCTCAGTCTTGCATTCTGCTCTAATTTCGACATCATATATAGTTTTACCACACATTTGCCTGAGGGATCGCATTTCAACTGCATTCAATCTACTTTCATCCTTATTCTTCCAACTCCATACTTCGCTTCCATACTTTTCGTATCAAAAAAATAAAATATCGCTTTTTATGACACCATCTTCGTCCTATTTTAATAGGTATAGGTATGTTTATATACCTACCAGTGTGGTTAGTTCCGTTGATGGATTGTATTAATGCGCTGACTTGACGTAAGGAGGGAGTTTTGACGCTGAAATGTCAACTTCATCCCGTCAACTGTTCATCCGAGACAATTTGGATTAAACTGAACGGGGAGAAGGAAGTTAACGACGAAACAGGTCTTAACTATCCTGAAAATCCGGTACTAAAGCCCACTTTATATGGCGCAGTTTACTACACAGTTTTCTGTGCAGTCTGAAAACGGTCCCGTATAAAGCTAAAACTGCATGAAAAACTGTGTGCTAGTGTCAGATTTAAGCTGACATGACAGTCAATGTTTTTTATGTAAACGTTTAAGTAGACATTGGTTTATTGTATGCTTTTAAATACGTAAAAAACCAATAACATATTTACATTTATTAGCTAAATATACAATTTCCTGAGAGCAAACATACGATAATAACTTACAATCGCGTTTCAAAAATACACATATTTAGCGTGTCTTTTGACAGAAGTTTGACAAGAGTTCTGAACAAGAAACTGTGTAGTTTTCTGAACAAGAAACTGCCCCATATAAAGCGGACTTAAAAGTATACAGGGCGATGCTAAAACATCCACAATCTACCTTTCTAATTCTTTACCTTATCCGCACCTAATGGTGTAAAGGCACTGCATTAAGTGCAGTGTACATATTATAGACCGTGTAACAAATCTTGATGTACAAGCGGGAAGCAGGTGAATTTACATCATATTTGGAATAGATTCGGTAGAATAAAAATTTTCGATTTGACCCATAGTTTTCGAGAAAATTGATTAAGAAGTTGATTTTTTTAGATAAATTTTTGCAAACTGTTATCGAACATATTTTTTTCAGTGAAATTAATACTAACTAACTAACTAACTAATCATCACGCCATTTTCCCGAAGGGGTAGGCAGAGAGGATAGAACGCCACACCACTCTGTCCTGGCATACTTCTCTTGCTTCCTCCACATTCATACATCTTCTCATGCACGCACGTCGATTATTCCGACTTCTTACATGCCCACTTTCAAGCACTTGTTTTACTTGATCATGCCATGTCTTTCTCGGCCTTCCTCGACTTCTACATCCAGGCACAGTCGCATCATAAAGAAAGAAAAAAAAACTCATTTTAATAAGTATTCATGCACGTATGAAAGCTATTGTAGAAAAATAAAAAATTCCAACTCAGATTCAAAATTCGTATTACACATTCGACCTTAAATATTATGTTTAAAATTTTATTAAGCTTTATGTATGTACATTCGGTAGTGTACATTGGCGGGTTTATTGCCTAGTTGGCAATTTCTTCCAACCAACCAATAAAATAAAGTAGTGTTGGTATTTAACGTAAGCGCAATAACAGAAAGAATCACTTTTCAATACATACACACATATATTATCACACTTAATGTCTGCCTTGGATAGAAGGAATGTAAAAACAGGAATAAAATTTAAGGAATATGTAGATAGAAAATGTTTTTTCAGCCGTTTTTAAAAGAAGTTACTGTTTCGGGTTGTAGGTACTACGAGTTTTGTTACACCATGTATATTGATCATATTTTAAATGAAGGTAAGATGATCAATCTTACGCTTTAGCTCCATTTCAGGTCTTGTGATTCAATTTATGGCAATCGAGGCATACGTTTGAAAATCCCATGACAAAGTTCAAAATATACCAAGTAGGTTACTTAACCTACCACAAAAATATTAATAACAAAATCATTCATCATCAGTTCTTTGTTCTCTTTCCTCGACGCTTCATTCCAGGGTGGGATTTGGTCTCCACCGGCTCCTATCCCTACCCATCTTCCTCCACCCCTTTTACCCTTATTCTTCTCCAGTCCTCTTCCACCCTTCCTCGGTCTGCCTCCAGGCCGCTTCCATTGAGGGATTTAGGTGCTCTTTCGTCAGAAATCCTCTCCACGCGCCTTGCCCAACGCAATCTTTGAGACTAACAATTTCAAGATTGTTTTATAATATTTTCTATTCGGTTTTCTCGTGGTTATTTTTGTCCATTATCCCATTTTCCAGCGCACTTCAAAATAACACTTTGAATGTGTACAAATACTTGTCAAATTACTTAAATTATTGTAAAAATAAAATATTATTGATATCCCAGCAGACAGTCTACAAGTAAGTATTTGTACACATTCCAAATGTTAAAAATTTACTGGTTATATATATACTTAAGCAAATAAATTGAAGAGACATTTTCAGGCGCCTTCTAGTAAGTAATTAAATTCAGACGAATCTTACCTACACCAAAAAAAGTTGATACCCAATTGCTCAAATGCAATTTTCTCAACAGATGTCACCAGTGAGATAAAATGTCGTCAAATGTGAAACTTTCTGTGACAATTCATACTAAATTTCTCATAAATAGTTATCAGATGAAGGGCTGTTGTAATACCTACATCAAGTGGCCACTTAACCCAGCTAATGACAGGTCACAAACCCTGCAAACGGCTAGATAATCCAGATTTGTTTATAGAGTTTCTCTGTCTCTGTTGGAATATCAATAATTCTAACTTCCAAATATTTTACCAGTCGATCCTTCACGGGATTTAATGTCAACAAACCTGACAGAACGTTAGAACGATGAATAATTGCATGGAAACCATTAATAATCTAACCATTACAAGCAATGGAAACGTCATGTTAATGTTTGATTTCTCCGTTGCATATAAACAACATCTTGCCATGTTAAGTTATTCCTCCTTACGCGTGCTAAAGTTAATAAACTCTTCAATAAATCGCCTCTGATGACAGCCAGGGAAAGTGTTAACAAATCATGTGTTAGAAATTAAATACCTTATACCAAATTCTTGATAAAGACTCTTCTTACAAAGAAATCATTGGTATAGAGAGCATTCTACGTCTATCAGAAAGAGGCTTCATTATTAGCAGTTCATAATGGAGTTCTGGTCTCAAACCTTATATGTGGGAGCAAAGGATGGAGTTGGAAAAAATGGACGATTAAATGCTGTTCGATCGATCTCTCATGCGAATGTGTGGTAAAACTATGTACGACTGGCGCACTAATGTCGAAATTGGAGGGAAATGCTGATATTAGCATTATCGACACAATTCAGAAATGTCTTCTATGTAATACTTATGGTTCGGTCACGTAGAGCGAATGATGAAGAAACTGCTAAAAGAATCTATAATGCAAATGTGCTTGTGTAGAAACCGAGGAAGGTCGAGATGGACATGGCATGATAAGGTAGGTACAACAAATACTTTAAAATTGGTGATCATGTGAAAAGTCGGAATAATCAGCCTGCCAGCACGAAAAGATGTATGAACGTGGGGGAAGCAAGGGATGTATGTCAAGATAGAGTGATGTGGCGTTCTATCCTCTCCTCGTAAAGAGCTATTTTCCATGCATACACATTCACATATCCACATTAAAGTAAATGCTAATTTTGTCGGCCCTAACTGATTAATTTTGAAAGTTTACATTTTGAACAAAATTTAGCCACAACAATAGATTTGTACGAAGAAGTTCTATACCGTATTTTTATTACGATTGACCCCTTTCCTAGTAAATTGATGCCTGGAACTGTTATCTATACCGCAGTCGTTTCTAATATTGTGAATATTGACAGGTGAATTTCTTCTTTCTTTGATTTATAGCTTCTAAAAACACATCTTCTATCATAGTACTCCGGATCCCGATACTCGAAAACGTGCTCAAATGTCGCCACTTTGCTAAGTATTGTATGGTTGACAAACGATTTTTTATTTTTTCTAAACTTGTTAATAAGTATAAGCCAATAATGTAAATAATATGTTATTTGTTTTTTTAAGTTTTTAAAAGCATCAATACACAAATATCTATATATTAAACTTTTACATGTCAGGTCAGCCAAGAATCGCGCAGACCATTCAATATTCACAGTGCAAACTGCACCTGAAACTGTTCAGTTTTCTGTCTCGTATAAAGCGGGCTCTACTTTAATAATGCAATATTCACAGTGCAAACTGCACCTGAAACTGTTCAGTTTTCTGTCTCGTATAAAGCGGGATCTACTTTAATAATATATATTTTATTTATAAAGAATGGACGAATTCGTCATTGTAATTTTATGTGTACTAAATACGTAAATGTTTTGTTTAACTTTGATAAAATGCAAAAACTACATTACGTCAATTTAATTAACCATATTTGTATAAATGTCAGTATATTTTTCGATTAATTAAGAGTTAACTCCACCTGTCGTTTATTGGTATTTTAAGTAGGTAACCGTACGCATTTTATTTACTTTTAATTGTTTTCCTTTGTTTATTTATGGATATAAAGAAGATGTCGATTGAGCAACATTTAGAAAACAGAAAAAACAAAATACCTTTCGACATTTCGCCGACCACTTTAAGAATCGGAACCCTGTTCCGAAATTTCTAATCGTCGCAATTATGGCTCAATGTTCCGGTTGGGCAATAATTCATTCAATAATATAAGACAAACTCGGTATAAAAAAGACATCAATCATTCGGATGAACACGTGGTTACGGTTACTGTGAAACCTACTGATGTTATTGTATCGGGCCTTCCAATAAATTGTTGGTGAATCCATCCCGCTATGCGAACTGACATGCAATGTAGTGTATTACGGATAATGCTTAAATGGTTATTTTGCAAAGTTTCACATAAAAACATTCCTCTCTCTAAATCACACAAGATCAGACTCGTACATCAGCAGAAGATGGACCCTGTGATGTGCTCCGAAACTTCGGCAACACAAAGCCCATGAAGTAAACACAGCACATCCCAGAATATATAATGTTGCTAATGAAATTAACAAAATTGTTAAAGGGATAATTACAAGATATTTCCAAAATAAATTAAAAAACAATGACTTTTTTCATAAATATGCAACAAGAGGTTCAAAAAATATATGATTTTTTTGACCTATCATGTTTTCTTTCCCCTGATTTAAAACATTTAGACCACGTTGTCGGTGACTAATGATGATTATAAAGGTTTTCAATGATATTATAACAGCGCATCTTAATTGTTAAAACTAACAATTTGACCTATTGTTTACTATGTGACTTTTTAACACACTATATTTTATGTGTATTTTCTGTGCGGTATTATTTCCATATTTATGAAGAGATATCAACGCGAGGAAAAGATACGAACCTGAATTAAAAATAATATAAAAAATAGATGTTTCGTAGTCTGTTAAATGAACGGTTTTAAATAATTGTAAATGGCACTTAAATTACATCTTGACTTCTTTATTTTATCTTCTCCTATTAGACTATTAGAGGATGATAAATATGATTTTGTTGGATGTGGATAAACGGAAAATATTGACATTTTGGTGATAGTAAACAGCGGGAGATAATGGATTCGTAAAATACGTTGGTATGGACGCGCTACGGGACTCGTTTTACAAGTGGAATTCCTGTTAATCACCCACTAATGAGCAGGTATTTATACCATACTGATTTAGTCAAAGATTTTAAAGATACGACCATAATAACTTTTAGCAGTATCTAATAACAACTAATCACACTTGGAAAAGAGCGTAGATACCTAATTCTTAATAATTCATTTAAAATTATTGTTCACAAAAATAATGCAATAATGGGCCTGTAGGTATACCAAATTTTTTTGTGAATGCGTCATCATCATTATTATACCATTCCACAAACTGCCTCCCAGGTTAGGTCCACGTCCCGCAGCTCTGACGCAAACTGCCAATGAATTGTTAACAGCGTACGTTAAAACCCTCCTCAATCGACCCCTGCTCGGGTGGATGTCTGGAATTCGGTGAGGCAGTATGCCAGTCTCCATACGGGTGGATTAGGTACTTACTAATAAATAATGATCGGGGTAGTAACTAACGTTTGTTAATTTTGGCCGACTCTGGTTTTTTGGGTGATGAAAACAATGACAATTACAATACATAAACCGTGACAGTAGTCAGGGCAATTAAAGCATTTGTTAGCGTTAATTCGTCCGAATTCGGTTCTGGTACCAACCCTTACGTATGGTAGTGAAGCGTGGTGTTGGAAAAAAAATGACGAAAGTAGACGGAATGCAGTTGAAATGCGATCTCTCAGGCGAATGTGTGGTAAGACTATGTATTATAGGTGTACAAATGTCGAAATTAGAGCAGAGTGCAAGGCTGAGATAAGCATTATCGACAAAATTAAGAAAGGTCTTTTACGATGGTTCGGTCATGTAGAGTGAATGGATGATGAAAGAACGGCTATAAAAATACATGATGCGACTGTGCCTGGATGTAAAAATCGAGGAAGGCCGAGAAAGACATGGCATAATCAAGTAATCAAGTGCTTGAAAGTGGGCATGTAAAAAGTCGGAATAATCGACGTGCGTGTATGAGAAGATGTATGAATATGGAGGAAGAAAGAGAAGTGTGCGTTCTATCCTCCAGAGTGGTGTGGCGTTCTATCCTCTCTGCCTACCCCTTCGGGGAAATGGCGTGATGGTTAGTAGTTAGTAGTTAGTTAGTAATTCGTCCGAATTTTTATCACTAAAATCGCGGGTTAGTTTGTTGAAAAAATCGGTAGAGTTCTGACTGCTGGACTGAAAAAAAAACTCAATAGTCTTTAAAACAGTCTAGGGAAAGGGTGGAGCTTTCATTGCATCTCTCTATATAAGATGTTACATCATGAGCCGTCACGCACGCAGATTACATGGATTCCCGGTTTTATCGTACGACCCTGTCTGATTACTACACCGAGCACGTTCCGCGTGAATGTCTACCTGTTTCTAAGTCCATCATTAGAGACGATGGAAAAGTCTACCGCACACCAGGGACGGCCAATTTCATCTGAATAGAGATAGACTTATAAACAACATTTTGAGTGTGTCCAAACGCTTGTAGACAAAAACTGGATTTCACCCATTACGGGCTAATAATTACAATTTGACATCTCAACAGAGACGAGAAGTTTGGAAGGGATTATGGATAATAAGGCGTTTACAGGACTAATGACCTGTCATTGGCTGGGTTAAGTGGCCACTTGATGTATTACAACATTCCCCATTTCACCTAGTATTTGATATCCATATCTGCCAATATACAGTTGTATTTTAGAGTTGATCTTGATCTTCGGAGTATCCTTCTTCTAGTTTTATTTTCCTATTTATTTATTTATTTTATTGTTTTTACGCCCATTGGGCATTTACATAGACATTTAAAATGATTACACAGTAGGCAGCTATTCATTACCGCCAGACATGGCATCCAGACACTGTTCCCTAAAATGCACTAGATTTGTGTTGAAAACATCAATATTGTTAGTATACGAGCCAGTGCGCGCATTCTTCGGATAGGTGAGTTTGCACTGTAATTGGTCGATGATTGGCTACAGTAAAATAGTGCATTACTACGAGTAACTCGACCAGGCACTCGTATACTAATTAAATTTGTTAGTTGACAACAATCAAACATAGATTTTGATACTTTGAACAGAAAGAGCAAATCATTCAATATTCTTCTATTTTCTAATGTTTGTATATTCAAAAAGTTATAATTCTTAAAGTCCTTAAGTACCTACCTCCGGAGTCGGTTGTCGTTTTTTTTAAAAGTATAAGTAAATAGTTTAGAAAATGTGCGTTTCATTTCATAATAATGGAAATCTGCAAAGTGAGTGCTACAATAAATTAAGAAAGTTTAAAAAATGATTTGTCGCAATCCTCCAGCCTAATCTCGTTGGCCACCACTGCTCGCTAGATGGACATTGCATCAGGTCCGAGGGGAACCTCTTGTATCAGCATCTTGTACAAATTATCCATCATCATCGCTATCACGATCCTGGAGTTCAAACATTAGCACTCCTCGTTGTCTGGCATTTCGCACTTTATTGATAAAACTGATTGTCCATGGATCTTCAATATAAATTGTTGGTTTAGTATTTTTGTTCGTCATTAGTGGGTTTTGCTTAAAATATGTTCTTGGCTATTTATTTAATTATCTTACAAAGAAGAAAACAATTTAGACAGATACTTATTCAACAGTTTTGAAAGTATACAAATACTTGCAGACAAATAACTGGATTATACCCATGCTGGGCTGATATCAGATATTATTGATATCGCAACAGAGACAGAGAAACTCTGGTAGCGAATGTGGGTTATCTAGGCGTTTACAGGGCTTATGACCTGTCATTGGCTGGGTCGTTCCGCACTACCGAAATTTTCTATGCTGGTGTCATCTGTTGAGAAGATTGTTAAGCAGTTTTTGGCAATCATCTGGCAACATCAAGAGGCCACTTAACCTAGCCAATGACAGGTCATAAGCCCTGTAAACGCCTAGATACCCCACATTCGCTTCCAGAGTTTCTCTGTCTCTGTTGGGATATCAATAATATCAGATACTTATTCCGCTAACTTATGGCGTTGGCCAATGTTGTGAAAAATTACTTCAAGGACGCTTCTTGTAATTTTGTTGCAATTGACTTTCTTTCTTCTAATGTTATAAACCAGACACTTTAATCCTTCTGTGGCCTCTAATAGTACCAACACCTCTATATACTTTTCAGTTTGGAGATTCCTGCATTACCGACCGGAATTGTAATCGCCACGTCACGACCGACAATTGGGAGGTTTATTGATTGATTTAATTATTGTTATTATACACAGCTACTCGCAATTACGCTCCGCAACCTTACGGAATTTCGGTCGAACTTTCACATGGTGTATTTTCGGATTTCTCGAGATTACCTGCGTACGGTTTTGAATCACCAAATCGTGTCTCGGATAAATTGAATGGCCGTAACGCCAGCCGCCATTGCCGGCGATTCCTTCATTAAATCTGTGCCTTATTAGTACCGAATGCATAGCAGGTTAAAAAAATAGACTGAGCTTTTAACGAGTTTCGTGGAAATAAATATTTATTACCTGTAATCTTTAGGATGGATGACCCGATAGTTAATAAGTTTTGATTACTAAACATTCTGCTCTATTTTCTAAAAGGCAAAGCACCCGATATCGGGTGATAAATATATTATATGCCCGTTTTGTCATTTATTAGGTGGATGAAATGAAGCAATTTGATTATTACGACTGCGAATTATTGTAACAAGTGTATATTTGTATCGGCGAAATGTATGTTACAGGTAAAATTTCACAGCCAAAGTCGTAAATATCTCGAGAGTCGGGACAGTGTAATCAGTACATTTTGCATCGTAAATACTAAACTGCACTAACTCAAACAGCTCTACTTAAAATAAAACATCGTCAGTGATATTGTACAACCGCGTAAATACTGTAATAAAATTTATAGGAGGAGAATGGAAGCTGTTTTTTTCGGTATACGGATTTTTTCCCGATTATGCATTGGATGATGTAGCTTGGACCTCATTGGACGAAACATAATACCGATTGGATTTTTAGATGTATAAGAACGTAGGTTATCTTCACGCGATATCTATTTTTTTTTTATTAGAAGAAATTACGCGGTTTTGTAAGCGGATTTGCAGTATCACCGACGATTTAATACATTACGCAACATAGGATTAAATCGTTACCTAAAATCTCCGCCAAGAGACAAAACCTTCAGCTCTTCGTCTAAGCGTAAGTCGGTGAATGTATAGATCGGAGATACGAGAAAATTGTCTCGCTATGTAATAACAAATGGCTTATTACAATCTAATCAATCGGACCACACTTAGGCCAAAAATTTAATCTTACCCGCAGCTTTTTTTCCTATTTATCTGTCCGGCTTATCTATTTAGTTTTAATTAAAACTTGTTTTGTACGCTGACAAGGATATATCGACTCTGGACGAATCTTGACAGCCTGGCAACATGGGAAATATCACACGTTTTAATATATTCGAATCTTGACGGGCTGGCAACATGGGAAATATCACACGTTTTAATATATTCGAATCTTGACGGGCTGGCAATATGGGAAATATCACACGTTTTAATATATTCGAATCTTAACGGGCTGGCAACATGGGAAATATCACACGTTTTAATATATTCGAATCTTGACGGGCTGGCAACATGGGAAATATCACACGTTTTAATATATTCGAATCTTGACGGGTTGGCAACATGGGAAATATCACACGTTTTAATATATTCGAATCTTGACGGGCTGGCAACATGGGAAATATCACACGTTTTAATATATTCGAATCTTGACGGGCTGCCAACATGGGAAATATCACACGTTTTAATGTATTCGAATCTTGACGGGCTGGCAACATAGGTAGTATCACACGTTTTAATGTATTCCATTTTTTACGTCAATATTTTAAAGCCTTCAGTTTAACATTAAAATAAATTCATAATCGTTGTTTTAAATCCGCCTGCGGATGAAGTAGCTAGCACGTTGGGGTATAATGCATAAGATCAATATGAAATATTTATTTAAATGTAATTTTCTACGTAAAATAGTTCAAGTGTGATATCTTGGACTGGCACTGAAGCGTAAGGCTGATCATTTTACCTTCTTGTAAACTCAAATCTAGATACACTTGATGCACCAATGCTGCGCTTTATACAACATTAGGTGCGGAAAAGGGAAAGAACGCTGAAAAAACTCTTTTCCGTCAACAAGTTAACAGGAATTTTTGATAAAATATCAGTAATTATTAATGTTTATTGATATTTTATAAGAATAACTAATAATTTGGTTATCTTCCTGTTAAAAAAATGCGGAAATTCCTAACAAAATACTCAAAATTTTAGACAAATTATTCAAAGTTACCTAATAAATTATTCGGCGTACCGATCCTTTTATTATGACGCCGAATTATTATTATTATTATTTTTTAATTTAAAAAATAAATCTATGCAATCTTATGATATTTGCATATATTTCAATTTGTAAATACTATTTCCAATAAAGCCTAAGCGGCTTGTGCTTGAAAATAGGAATCGAGTCGTGTCGAAGTGGGGATTCGAACCGACGATCTCTGGACTCAGAGACCGTGACGCTACCCACTGGGCCACCACCCGTTCAAATATATCATTAGGACGCTGCGAATTTATTCGGCGACTAAAAATAAATTGTCGAAAATTATGCTGTTTTTGAACTTTTCTTCTACACGTTAACGGTACACAGTGAGGTTTCCTGTTATATCGATCAGAGATACCGATCATTAATTACAAGTATTACGTCATCCGTTAATTCCCTCGGATAACTTATTCCCTATCGCTATTAACCCGGTGCGGTGCTATTCATGTCGGAATGTGTAATGGTATTTGGAAATCGTGAGATCGAGGAAGATCGATCGTAACACGTGTTACCTGTTTTAACGTAATCCAAGAATAGGGAGTTCCGTTTTTCGGTTGTGTGCGAGCCGGGGGCCCTATGCTGGACTGGCCGCATGCGACCCTTGGAAAGGCTAGTAATTTAATTTATTAATTAAGTATTTTTCGCGATTTCGTATTTCGAGTTGGAACTTGAGAAATACCTAAATTTTCTATTTTGCGCTCAACAAAAAATGATATTCTGGTGATAATTCATATTTATATCCAAGGACACCTTACATCAAATTAATTATGGTAAACATGAAATCCCTAGCCCTAGTTTTAGGTATAAGTGTATAAAACTGCACTTGGTGTACCAACGCAGTGCCCCATGCACCATTGGATGCGGATAAGGGAACGAGACTTGGAAAATCGCACTTTTGGAGATTTTAAATATTAAATACATATTTATTTAAATTTTTCTGCAGATTATCACTACTATTGTTAAATCGTTTTAAAATAAGCCATTCTGTAAAAAATCAACTGTAGTTCTCAATTTATTACGCCGGTTATTCCGACTTTTCACATGTCCACTTTCAAGTACTTGACGTACTTGGTCATGTCGGCCTTCCGCGGCTTCTACATCCAGGCACACTTGCATTTAAACTTCTTTTAGCCGTTTTTTCATCACTCATTCGCTCCACATGACCAAACCATCGTAAAAGCCCTTTCTTAATTTTTTCGATAATGCTTATCTTAGCCTTGCACTCTGCTCTAATTTCGACATTTGTACACCTATCATACATAGTCTTACCACACATTCGCCTGAGAGATCGCATTTCAACAGAGTTCAGTCAACTTTCATCCTTCTTTTTCCAACACCACGCTTCACTACCATACATAAGGGTTGGTACCAGAACTCCGTTGTGTACTGCCAATTTTGCTTCTTTCGATAAGTTCTTATTTGCCACTATCGTTTTCAAGGCACCATTGACCCTGTTTCCGGCACTTACCCTTCTCTCAATGTCCTTATCCACATTTCCGTCTCTTGTAAACATACTTCCCAAATATATATATTCTGCCTACCCCTACGGGGAAATGGCGTGATGGTTAGTTAGTTAGTTAGTTATATTCTAACATTATCCCCCGAAGTGCCATCAATGCTACCTACTCTATACAAACATTTATATTGACTGGTCCATAAGGGAAAATAGTTGTAGCATGATTCAGCTTGGAAATGTCTTAATTTTCAGGGATTTCAAAGTGTCAGTATTGAGTTTTCAACAAATCACCCCATTTATTTGTCTTTCAAAGCGCTTTGTATAAATATCACTTAAGCCGGTTTGTGATGCTCTTAAGCGCTTCAACAATTTTACACGTAGACATCTTCTTATCGGCATCTGGCACTAATACTTCTGGTCGAATCTCGTATCAAAATGGAATTAATCATACTGTTAATCGATTTTTCTAGCCTTCGATGGAAACGTGAGCCTAAATCGTGTTACGTGATACATTTGAAGAATTTCATCTCGCATTCTTTGGTTCATTCGATCGCAGGTTGAGAAATCTGTTACATATTCGTTGGGTTTTATTTTGATGTTGGTGGAAGATTTGGTGCATTTAAGTATGTTCAACTATTGTTTATGTGTAGTTTGTAAAGTAGATTAGATTTTTGATGAAAAGTCCTCATCAAAAATTTAATATTACTTTCGTATTTTAGGATTTACTAATGTGGATGCGAATTTACTAAAAGTTATCGCTTCGGCTGGTAGGTATTGTAGGTCCCAGGAACTCTATGCTGGAGTAAAAGTCGCATGCGACATTTCGGAATGGCGAATGATCTACGGTACAATATCACTCGCCATTCCGAAGTGTCGCATGCGACTTTTAGTCCAGCATAGGTCCCCAGATGAATAATTCTTTTCTCAATAAACCTACTTAAATCTACTATTGCTACTCTCTCTACTATCCGCACCCAATGGTGCATAGGACATTGCATTGGTACGCCAAGTGCAATAAATTTTGATGATCACATGAAGGCAAGATGATCAGTTTAACGCTTCAACGCCAGTCCAAGGTATCACACCATGTGAAATATCCACACATTGGCTAAATTTGGATTTTTTTAGATGAAGGATTTAGGATTAAGGTAGGTAGGGAAATGGATAGGTAGGCAAGTGATATTTCGGACGGGTTATGAAGAATTTAAGGAATTACAGAGTTGATTTCCTCCTAGAGTAACTGGCAACTAGCAACAAACCACCCCCCAACAATCATCCTTGGTGGTACAAAACGAGCGTGTATTTCACTAATGTCACTGGAATTATTTTAGAGGTGATGCGATTGTATCGATTATGTTCTTCTTCTTATTAATAGTTTGTTCTTGACAAAGCAGTCGTGGTCACAGCAGTAAGGGGGAAGCATCCCTCCAGAATTCTCTTCCACCCTTCTCTGTTTCTGGAAGCCTCCTGGAGAGTTACGTCCGTCGCCTGCAGTCACCAAGTCGGTCCATCTCGTCGGACTCCTTCCACAGGACCGAGACTCTTCGACCAGTCCCTGCGCCACCAGTTTTTCCTATAGTGTCCGGTCGCCTTGTGACGTGACCGAAGTACCTGAGAACACGTAGCTGCACAATGGAAGATAGACGCTGTTTAATCCGCAATTCTTGGAGAATTAAAACGTTTGTCCTGAGGGCACGCCATGAAATCCGTAGCATTTTGCGCCAGCACCACATTTCAAAAGCATCTATTTTCCTACGCTCTCTCAGGTTTCCGCGGCGTGAAGCAATATTAGAAAAATCAGGACTTGAACAATTTTTAACATATTATTGATATCCCAACAGAGACAGAGAAACTCTGGAAACGAATGTGGGTTATCTAGGCGTTTACAAGGCTTAGGACCTGTCATTGGCTGGGTTAAGTGGCCACTTGATGTACTACAACATTCCCCATTCCGCCCATCATCTGACAACCATATACATGACAAATTTTTAAAACTACCATATATATTGAATTTGTACAGAAGCTTCCACATTTGAGTTTGTTTTTCGTCAATTTTTAACATTTTTATCATAAGCCCTGTAAACGCCTAGATAACCCACATTCGTTTCTAGAGTTTCTCTGTCTCTGTTGGAATATCAATAATATCCGATATCAGCCCAGCATGGGTATAATCCAGTAATTTGTCTACAAGTATTTGTATACGATCAAAATGTTGTTCAAATTTTTAAACATTTTTATCGATTATGTTACATTAATTGAAAATGCAATCGAACAATTATTAGTACCTACCTTATTTTCTTTTTACATCCAGACGACATTTGAGATATTAAATTCCTCTTAAGCGTTTATTCCACGAATTTCAGAAACCGTTCTTATACTATCGAGAATCGTGCAACCGCCCCGAATTGTAGTTTATTACTGTTAAGAAGTTAAGAACAACGCCACGCCCATAGTATAATGTTTAATCATTAACTACACTATATCGCTGCATTGCGGGGTCAGAAGCTAATTCGAATTTCCCTATCACTAGCTCCATCTAGCCAACTTGCTATTTATGTTAATTAAATGATACACGATTAATTATTATCCAACAATCAAATTGCAACGTTAATTTACAAGTGTAGTAAACTATGTAGGTACCATTAACTGCCCGATAAGAATGATTAATGGTTGTGTTCGTATATGCCTACTAGATTAAATAAATGAGAAAGGTAAATAGAAGTTACAAAGGGTTTTTAATGAGATTTCGTGTGTTCGATTCCCGAGGGGGTCAATGTGAAGTATTTGTTTAAACGTCACATCAAATTACCAATTTCACTAAATAAATTATATTTGATAATAATTTGAGCAGAGTGCAAGGCTGAGATAAGCATTATCGACAAAATTAAGAAAGGGCTTTTACGATGGTTTGGTCATGTGGAGCGAATGAGTGACGAAAGAACGGCTAAAAGAAGTTTACATGCAAGTGTGCATGGATGTAGAAGCCGCGGAAGGCCGAGAAAGACATGGCATGACCAAGTACGTCAAGTACTTGAAAGTGGACATGTGAAAAGTCGGAATAACCGGCGTATGTGCATGAGTAGATGTATAAATGTAGAGGAAGCAAAGGAAGTCTGTCAGGACAGAGTGGTATAGCGTTCTATCCTCTCTGCCTACCCCTACGGGGAAATGGCGTGATGGTTAGTTAGTTACTTAGTAAGTTTTGATAATAATTTGCAAAAAAGTAGTTTTTTTTTTAAATCTTCGAACAATACAAATAAATCAGTAAAAATATGGATAAACAGAAAGAGTTTAACAATTTTGCGATTTAAAAAAAAACCACAAAGTATAATACCTATGCTTATTACAAAATTACTTCATACTTGTGAAACACCATCTTATAAGGTCACTTAGAATCATGGGATAAATGCCAACAGAATGATCTGGCAATGGTTGATGCAAAAGGCACCTCCCCCATCTGTATCACAGTACCGGTGGTAAATAGTAAATAGCACGCCATCTTGTTCGTGATAAGAATGCCGAGTAGACCAACTCAGAGAATCTAATTACTTGGGGAGGAGACTGGCCCAGACTGGTTCCAGCGTTTAAAGCTGATTTCTGTAGTTTTTTTAGTAATCAAGGCTAAAGAATGGGGTTCTTATAGGTAGGAGTAATATATTTTTATTAAATACTTAGCGTTTGGGAAAGTGTCCCACATTATGAACATAATAGAGCCCTTGAAGATTTGTATTTAAATATGTTTTTCAATGATAGTTATGATGTATAGGATTAAGATTGAATGTGTTAATTTTGTATCGTCAATATGTAATTAAAAATGTAAATAATACCGGTCCCAAAATGAGTTTTTATAACTCCTGGGAATATACTTAATACATGTATGTTTTATATTCATTAAAAAAATTATAATTAAAAAGATTCCTAACAATCTTAAAAGGCAGGTATTTAACATGTGCATAGTGCATACTTCCAGTGCTGACTTATGGGGCTGAAACATTGGCACTAACTTTACAATCGGCCAATAAATTCCGTATCGCGCAAAGGGCAATAGAGCGAAGCATGCTCGGCATCAGTATAAGAGACCATATCACTAACGAGGAGATACGGAGACGGACTAGAGTCATAGACGTCATAAGAGCTACCTCCCAGCTGAAGTGGACATGGGCTGGACATTTGGCACGCCAGATGGACGAAACGCCCGCTTAACTGGAAACCTAGAGATGCAAGGAAACCAGTAGGGAGACCACAAAGACGATGGACAGACGAGTTAAAAAGTACTGCAGGATCCAAATGGCAGCTTGAGGCCCAGTAGCTCAATTACAGATGATTATCGACTGCTTAAAAACGTGCTAAGTATTTGACTGATCACAATGAACATACGTTCATATCACGGTCGCGCTGCCAAGCACATTAGATAAAAGGCATACTTTGACAAATGTTTCGTTTTATTGCTTTCTCAAATTGATTTTAAAGCAAATAAATGGCATGATAAATTGTGCACAAACAATTAAAACTATCTACTTACAGTTTTGGCGTATTTTCCATATTTAAAGCGGTTATTAATAATCCCGATCGATAACTTTTAGCGGATATGCCACTGTGATCGCGAAAACGTTAAACATCCATGTAGCTCAATCACAGATAACTATCGACGTAGTTAAAAACGTGCTAACCACGTGCTAACGCTAACGATTTGACCGATCACAATGACATTCGTTCAATATCACGTTCTCCGAGCCGAGCATTGCCGATCTGAGCCGAGCGGAGCAGATGCACGCGATATCGCAGCCGTACGTCAAACGTCAAATCATCGCACTTGTCGGATTTTTTTATTATGTCGACTGCTTTTCTCAATATTGGCTTGCCGAAAACCGGCTAAATGCAATACGGCACTTGAGAAAGATTGAATGAAGATATGTGCAAATAAGATATATCTCGGGAAATGGCTCGCGACTTGATGCGCTCGTGTAATAATCCCGATCGATAACTTTTAACGCGTGTTCCATTGTGATCGCGAAAAACGTTAAACATCCATGGGTAAGAAATCGTTATCACGTCGCTTATTACCGATTCGGTAGTGATCTGTGATCGAGCAAATGGTGAGAAATCGTTATCACGTCATTATAAGCACGTCGATAGTCATCTGTGATTGAGCTACAGGACAGAAAGCAATGGACCAACATGAGGGAGGCCTATGTCCAGCAGTGGATGAACAATAGCTGAAGAAGAAGAAGAAGAAGAATAGTTAGCTACGGGACGCGGACCTGAGCAGCCAATAGCTTTGTACATTAGTGCTTAATCATGTACCTATATTGCCTTGAAATATTACTGTTTATCTATCATACATAGGTCTGTGTGCATAACATTAAAATATAAATAAATAATATTATTATATTCAATCTTCTTGGGAATTTGCCAATTATTTTTTATTATAAAGTACTTTATTCACATAACTAAGCAATTGTTTCTTTTAAATTGGTGCTTGATTAAAGACGTTACGCATAACTTTGAAAAATCGTAACGCCTTAAAATGAAGCACCAAAAAAAATTCATACATTTAAAAAAATCTATAGAAAAAAATATCCATTTGCTTTTTGCTTACGTTAATAAATTAATTAATAATTTTTATATGACGCATTAAGAAGTACAAACATAAAAAACATTTTAATAACAATTTGAAACGCGTAATTTAAATTTAAAAAATAATTCCCATTGTCATTTAGCAACAATAGTTCTTATGCTCCAACATTATAAATGTCATGGTTCTTTAATTATCCGTCTTCGTGGGGTACGTATTCTGTGTGTGTGGCTCGCTGGCAACATTCTAAGGCCCAGTTTCAGGAACTTACTTGGAAGTATGGCCGAAGTAATTATTCGCCAGATACGCCTAGAATGGGCGGCTTCAAGTTGAATAGAAAATGTATCTAGTTGATTTAATTGGAATATTGTTGAAGATGTCGTTGGGATATCGAGGTGAAGAAGATTTCAATGAAGGAAATATGAACATTGAATTTTCGCGTATATTAACTAACTTACCATCGCGTCATTCCTCCCAAGGTATAGGTAGGCAGAGACGATAGAACGCCACACCGCACCCCTCTGTTCCGGCACGCTTCCCTCGCTTCCTCCACATTAATTCATATTTTTTTTACAATGAAAGCCCCACTCTTTCCCTAGACTGCTTTAAAGACTATTGAGTCTTTTTTCAGTCCAGCCAACTCTACCGATTTTTTCAACAAGCTAAACCGCGATTTTAAGATTGTTAGTGTGATAAAAATACGGATGAATTTACGATTATGTACGCGAACAAATGCTTTCATTGTATCCCTACCACTGTCTCGTCTTATGCATTATATTTGTCATTGTTTCCATCACCCAAACCAACCAGAGTCGACCCAAATAACAGTAGTAGGGTATGTTAGTTTCTACCCCGGTCATTATTTCCCGGTATCCCGCCTCGCCAGGCCCCCCCCCCCAGACATCCACCCGTGCATCCGCGGTCAGGGTCTCAATGGAGGGGGGATTAGGGAAAAGGGGGGAGGGGACAGAACGCATATGTGCATCTCACACTATCATCCTATCTGGCAGACACTCTTTCATACGTCCCCTGCCGTACCTTATCACAATACCTATCCAAAGACCATCCTATCCTTACAAAAGACACAATACAATTGAGTTGAGGGATGGATAATTCATCTGCACTCCGATTATTCTGAATTTTCACATGACCACTTTCAAGTACCTACCTGTGCTTAATCATGCCATGTCTTTCTCAGCTTTCCTTTCAAACAATTTTAAATTCCTGCTTAATTACAGACGTTACGTTTTTTCAAAGTTTTTCGTCCACGTCCTGAATTTCTACATCTTCATTTTTTTAAACAGCAATTAGTCATCCACTGCTAGACGGGCCTCGCTGATCCACTGTAGTCTGTCTTGATCTTCGAGCAGCCATCTGGATTCTGCAGTACTCTTTATATCATCCGTCCATCGTCTTGCGGTCTTCCTACAACTCCGGACCTCCAGCTGAATGCGTTTGAAAGAGTAGATGGCATTCACTTTTATTGATGTTTGAATGTGATCCGTTCATTATTTGCGGCCTGTCTTCGTTACAGTTTATGGCACTGTGAAAATTTTTGGAATAAAAGGAGAAATTGAGAGAAATTTAACTATTTTAGTGGCGTGCAACTAAGAGCATTATAAAATCATTAATAAAAAACACCTTAATTAAAATGTTTAGGCTCATAAATTAAATAGCAAAAGTCTGTTTCAACTGAAGGAAACAAGAATAGAATCCCAACAGTCCATGTGCTTGGTAGCTGCAAAACGTGTTGTAAATCATCCTGAAATAAAATATAAATAAATAAATAACAAATGTTTCGATAATTACATAACAATATACAAAATGTTGACGACTCGTGACTTAACACGTAACCGAAACACCTGTTGTCGGGGGTTAATGCGCCTATTCTTGCGCGATTCCGAGAAGTAATCACACTAGCTCGGCAATAGGCCCCCGCGGAGAGGGTCGTGGTGCGGGCCCCGCGCGGACGGACTATACCGGAACCCGAGAATGCAGGGGTCCTGGGAACGGACTATAAATTACATAATGAACGGTATATAAATCATATCGATTTATCGGGGTCGAGTTATACGAGCAGAATGTAAAAAGTAATCTTTCGCACCTTTAGAACGAAAGCGACTTAATTTAAAATACTGATTTTTTGGAAATTCTCAGTAGAACCAAGTAAACACAATCGTATTCAACATTTTGAGTGTGTCTAAATACTTGTAGACAAAAATTGGATTTCACCCATTACGGGCTAATAATTACAATTTGACATCTCAGCAGAGACGAGAAGTTTGGAAGGGGATATGGATATCTAGGCGTTTACAGGGCTTATGACCTGTCATTGGCTGGGTTAAGTAGCCGCTTGATGTATTACAACATTCCCCATTTCACGTCCCTAGTATTTGATATCCATATCATTAGCAAAAAATAAATTTATCATATACAGTTCACAAAAAATGGCACGATACGCAATGCACATTCAATATGTATAAACACTCATCTGTACAACATTCCCCATTGACCTCGTATTTTGATACATACAAATGTAAAACACGATCATGTGAACATTCTGTCATTAATTGAGAAAATTGTCAAATATCGTATTCGTTCATATCGATTTCTTCTTAATTTTCCAACAAAATTATGTAACTTTCTGCATTAAAAAAAAAATAATAAAAAACTACTAAATTACGAACCCATAATGTTCTTTTTTCAGTCTTTTCTTGATGATAATATATCATTAAAACATTTTTTTATTTAGGTCGGTTTCATTCTAAAGGTGCGATTTATCTTTATTACATGTTCTTACTTACAGCATCACCTACTACTACTTTATTCCCTTGTTCGCGCCCAATGGTGCATAGGGCACTGCATTGGTCTTCCGAGTACGTTTGTTACATGAAGGCAAAACGATCAGTCTTAATTCCAAATATTTTTAAGGAAAAATAACATTTCAATAAGTATTTTGTATTGATCTCGTTGGGAATTGAACCCGCAACCTCATGCACTCTTGGAAGCTCAATGTGCTGTCCATCATCACCATTACATAACCTTTTACCATGTGGAGTATTTATATATTCTACAATCCGCCTCCAAATAATCGTAAATTGAGTCTTGGCTTAGTTCAAAATGTTCCCCTGAGTCTTAGAAAATATTTAAACAAAACAAATTAAGGATATTCTTCCCACGCAATTTATATATAGTCGATTCTTATTGGAGCAATAGTATAGAAGCAATACTTCGAATAATCATAACGTCTTTAATGAAGCTCTTAATTAAATCAATAAAAAACTAGATATAAAGATTTTTTTTAAACTGTCGAATTCCTCATTTCGAGGCGTAGTTGATGGATGCGGGGAGGAGGCGAGAGAGCCGGCTGGCGATGGGTCTACTGGAGAGATCTAGTGATGTCCACATGCTCCGCATAGGAGCGAACGTGGCGAAAGAAGGAGAAGAAGACATTATATACGTCCAAATCGTAGTAAATTAGATTTTATCAGGAAAGGGTAATTGAGATATCACTTTCGACATTTTGGACTTGTGGCACTGTTATCACTTACGTGTAATTATGTAAATGATATACTGCACTTGGTGTACCGATGCAGTGCCCTATGCACCATTGGGCGCGGATAAGGGAAAGTAGTAGTAATGTGGTTGAGCCAGTATCAAATGGAGAGAAAACGTTGATTTCTCGCGATCTCTGCCAGAGATGAATTGCAACCTATCCGCTCTTGTATGCAACGCAACTTTCACGTGTCATTTGGTGCAATCTTGCAGACTAGTTTGTTAACCAGAGACAAACATAGTAGGTATACATACCGCTTGATTGAAGGAAAAGTCACTGCTTAAGTTTCTTATCTACTAACGCGCTAGATTACTTCATATAAAATGTGCTTTAGTATAATTATTGTAATGTCTATTTAATTCAGATTGTTAGCATTGATGTCTGAAACGCGAGTGTTTTATAGTTAACTACTTCTATCACTTCTGTTTCCCTAATCCGCACCTAATAGTGCATAGGACACTGCTTTGGTGCACCACGTGATAAATCATTTTTGTTACATGTAGGGAAGATTATCAGTCTTACGCCTCAGGTATCAAATATTAAACATTTTATGTGATAAACCACATTTTTGTTGTATAAATTATAAATTAGTGTAACTTCTATATTTCCTACATTAGAACTACTGTCTGCCCCGTAGCACAGTGATAGCGTATTTGGTGCTACCGTGCATGAGGTCGCGGGTTCGATTCGCGTAGGGGGTCAACAAGAAATATTTTTGTACATGTGATTTTCATGTTAATATTTTATGTATTTCGAACAAGAATTCACTAGAAAAGGCGTTTCCACACAAATTTACTAAAAATATACGCTTCCTAAGGTTAATTTTACTACACCACTTATTATCAATTTCCACCGTCTAAAGACTCCAGCACTAAGGCTAATACACGAAACGTGTGACTTAGATGCCTATTGATGACGTAGTGGGTAACTAGACACCTAGACACGGTAGTATTCTTCAAGTATGGTATGTCACTTCTCTGAAATTCTTGTTCGAAGGTCACAGAGGCCAACTGCGGTCAACTCCGGCCTTTATCGGCCAACTGCGGTCACAGCTCGCTGTGGAGACCACAGGAATCTCTGATTTGTATTCAGAAAAAGTTAGAATTATTTTTATTGCTGCGGTTGCAAATTGTATTCATCAATGTACCTCTGGCTGGGGTACGTGACGGAGCGATGTACCTCTGGCTGGGGTACGTGACGGAGCGATGTACCTCTGGCTGGGGTATGTGACGAAGCGATGTACTTCTGGCTGGGGTACGTGACGGAGCGATGTACTTCTGGCTGGGGTACGTGACGGAGCGATGATAGTAACCATCGAAATACTCATTCGAAGATCCATACTCATATTTTCAGCTAAATAGGCATTTGTCAAGATTTTTTTAATGGATAATTTGGTTATTTTTTTTTATAATGTTATGCACACAGAGCTATGTAGGTATAATTAATTGACATTAATATTTCAAGGCAATGTACAAAATGAATTTCTGACATAAAGATTGGGGAAACAAGTATTTGAAATGTTTATGTTGTATTGTGGAACGTGTGTGGAGTGTGGTGGGGAATTAGGTTATGAATATTTAAGCGCAAGAGACAAGTGATATGGTCTCTTATACTGATGCCGAGCATGCTTTGCTCCATTGCCCTTTGCGCGATACGGGATTTATTGGCCGATTGGAAAATTAGTGCCAATGTTTCAGCCCCATAGGTCCATGTTAAATACCTGGCTTTTAAGATTGTTGAGGGTTGGACTTTTCATAATGTGGGACACATTCCCAAACGCTGCCCATCCCAGATTTATTCGTCGGTTTATTTCGGCTGTTTGGTTGTCTCTTTTTAATTTAACCAGTTGCTCGATCACAGATCACTACCGACTCGGTAATAAGCGACGTGATAACGATTTCTTACCCATGGATGTTTAACGTTTTCGCGATCACAATGGAACACGCGTTAAAAGTTATCGATCGGGATTATTATTAATTATCGCTTCTAGTCGCGAGCCATTTCCCGAGATATATCTTATTCGCACATATATCTTCATTCAATCTTTCTCGAGTGCCGTATTGCATTTAGCCGGTTTTCGGCAAGCCAAATATTGAGAAAAGCAGTCGACATAATAAAAAATCCGACAAGCGCGATGATTTGACGTTTGACGTACGGCCGCGATATCGCGTGCATCGGCTGCGCTCGGCTTAGATCGGCAATGCTCGGCTCGGCGATCGCGGTATTGAACGAATGTCATTGTGATCGGTCAAATCGTTAGCGTTAGCACGTGGTTAGCACGTTTTTAACTACGTCGATAGTTATCTGTGATTGAGCTACAGGTGGCTTAGATATACATACTTCATTACACAACGATAAATAATTAGCAGCGCGAAAATTATTTTTTGTTAAGTTTCCTCTACAGGTAGGTACCTACATATTTTACCAGAGTTCAATGCCAAATCCAGTTTTTATTTTTGTGGCATTGACTTTGCTTTAAGAGCCTAATTACTTTACACATACTTAACTCTCATAATAAACAACCACATGCACACACTTAGGCGCACTTTATACGGAACAGAAAACTGTACAGTTTTTTGTGCGGTTTGCAAACTGTCCCGTATAAAGCGAAAAATGTGTGGAACATTGAATAGCCGACGCGACGTTTGGCTGACCTGACAGTCAATGTTTTTTATGTAAACGATTAAGTAATTGATATCGACGGTTGAAAAAAAAAGTTACCAAGCGACATACCTAATATAAATATGCAAAAGAAAATTATACTGAGTGACATATATTATTGGTGATACCTTGGACTGGAAGCGAAGTGTAAGACTGATCATCTCACCTTCGTGTAATAAAGTAATCAAGATACACTGCACTTTGTGTGCTAATTCAGTGCCCTATGCACCATTTGGTGCGGATAAGGGAAAGTAGTCGTAGTGGTAGTATCACATTATTATGGCACATAGTATCATTTTTTCTTTTAAAAAAGTAAAAAATATATTTACATTATTAGCTGTATTAACAATTTCCTGTGTCCAAATATACGATGATAAGATATAAAATATATAATACATATTAAGCGTGTCTTTTGACAGGCTGTTCAGTTTTCTGAACAATAAACTGTACAGTTTTTTAAACGATAAACTGTACAGTTTTAGGCCCCATATAAAGTGCGCATTACCAAAATTCTCTGTCATGTGTATGTATTTACCAGCCCATAGTTTTTGTGCCGATTTTTTGTCTTTATAATATTTCTACTACCTGTGTGCCTTGCGGTAACAATGATATGAGTTTAGCATTGTATGCTCATATATTTATTTACGGCTCTTGCCTTTTACAAAAATACACTTACAAATACAGCGAAATACATAAATTAAATATAAATAAAGAATAGTAGTCTTGTGCTTAATTGTAACAATTATTTTTTACATTGGTATAAATAATATATCGAAGTATGCTTCAAACGAATACACGAGAATACACATATAAAATATAGTGAAATATATTATCTGTTTACACTGTACAAATAAAAGTATTGACAGGAGTTTTCAACCCATTACTAAAATTAAAATTTAAAGAAATTTCCATAAGGAAAAAAAAGAAATAATAACAAATCAGAACGTAAATTCCAACCAAATATACGCGATAAATAAAATGCAACATTCTTTAAATAAATTTTTGAACCAAACAACAAAATATCTAGATAAGTAGGTACTGTGTATCTGCGATTTTATATATTTTTTTATATTGACCCCCCTCGGGAATCGAACCCGCGACCTCATGCATGGCAGCCCAGCGCGCTACCGCTACACCACGAGGCGGACAACTCACGCAATAATAATAAGACAATAAACAATAGTGATTCACTATTTATCATCAGTGTAATAAATAATAATAATAAAATAAACCAGTGGCTTAGTTGTTGTGTAAGAAAGAGCCACTGAAATAGCCCAGAAGTGAACCAATTATTATACTGGTGACCGGTTTCGTGGCCCCGGGGAACACGATTGGCCCGCCACTGTGACGTCACGCGTTCTGGGCCAATAACAAAGATTTATGCCATTTCTTTTTTTATAGATTTACGAGTAAACTTTGATGAATAGGTAAAAAAAATAAAATTATCCTTTCAAAATAGAAAAGGTTTATACCTACTAATACTACTACTACTTTCCCTTATCCGCACCCAATGGTGCATAGGGCACTATATCAGTACATAATAGTTCCATTAAAATATTTCTGTACCCAAGAGCTAAAAAGCCCCATCTTAAATTCGTCGTTTTTCACGTGACGAATTTTGGTGATTTTAGCCACTGACGAAATTTAGTGATTTTAGCCACTGAAGAAATTTAGTGATTTTAGCCACTGACAAATTTTAGTGATTTTAGCCACTTACGAATCTTAGTGATGTTAGCCACTGACGAATTTTAGTGATTTTAGCCACTGACGAATTTTGGTGATTTTAGCCACTGACGAAATTTAGTGATTTTAGCCACTGAAGAAATTTAGTGATTTTAGCCACTGACAAATTTTAGTGACTTTAGCCACTTACGAATTTTAGTGATGTTAGCCACTGACGAATTTTAGTGATTTTAGCCACTGACGAATTTTGGTGATTTTAGCCACTGACGAAAATGATTTTTAGTGATTTTAGCCACTGAAGAAAGTGATTTTAGCCACTGAAGAAATTTAGTGATTTTAGCCACTGACAAATTTTAGTGATTTTAGCCACTTACGAATTTTAGTGATTTTAGCCACTGACGAAAATTTAGTGTTTAGCCACTGACGAATTTTAGTGATTTTGACGAAATTTAGTGATTTTATCCACTGAAGAAATTTAGTGATTTTAGCCACTGACAAATTTTAGTGATTTTAGCCACTTACGAATCTTAGTGATGTTAGCCACTGACGAATTTTAGTGATTTTAGCCACTGACGCTGTTCGCTGCATTTCTCCATTTTATTTATTTTAACACTCCTAAGCAGTGCCCTATGCACCGTTAGGTGCAGATAGAGGAAAAAAGTAGTAGAAATAAAAAAAGTCGGAGATACAGAAAACCGAATTATTATTATTGTTTATCAAGTAAACCTATTTTTCGTACTTAAGTATATACTGTTATTATTTTAGCACTATTTTGTAATAACACATAAGTATATCTATGCCAGCAATTTAGAGTTTTAAAGATAGGTGTCTTAGAAGAATATTAGGTTTGCGGTGGTTTGATTTTGTAGGGAACACAGAGGTGAGGCAACGGACACAGCAACCCTTGGCATCTACTGTCATCCTGCGAAGGCGTTTCGGCTGGCAAGGCCACATACTCCGTATGCCTCCGAGAGCCTTAACCATGCTCGCTATTTTACAAGGCATCAGGTTCTCGGCGTCCTGGCCGTCCACTGTTGACAATTCGTCGGCAGTTTGCGTCAGAGCTGCGGCACGGGGACTTGACTTGGGAGGATGCGCGGGAGCTGGCGGCCGATCGCTTGGCCTGGAGGCAGTCTGTGGAATCCATATGCTCCCCATGGGGAGCGGATATGGTATGATGATTATGATGCCAGCAATGAGGAAAAAACTGGTATTTTAAATACTTCATTAAGTGCTTCCTGGAATCCATTCAATGAATCGAGGGTTACATTAATAGTGTAATAATTTCAAGAGACTTTTTTCTATTTAGATGCTAATATCATAATTGCATACCAAGGTATGTAGTATGTACCTACCTATATCTTACATGTAATTGATGTGTGCTTATACTACTCATTCTCCTACTAATCTTCTAACTAATTCTCTTATCTAAAACCTAATGGATTATTAAGTATCTACTTATTTTTATTTAGTGTATTTTTTTATCGATGTAGCATATTGTCTCTAAACTGCACCAAATACAATAAATTATATACACATACACATATACAGGGTTAATGTTTAGTCAGTTAACAAAAAAAAACCCTGAATTCAGTATCGTTAATAGAACCCATTTCAATAAAAAAAATGTACTCTCTCAAATAAAAAAAAAAGAAGAGTGCACCCAAATGATTCCACAGAAACAGTAGAAGACTTGGTCACCCTAGGCGGAGCGTCCGTAAAAAATATTAGGAACAAAAATAATAAATCGTAAAAATAAAAAAAACATTTTTTTTTTGAGATGGGTTTTATTAACGATACTGAATTCAGGTTTTTTTTTGTTAACTGACTAAAAATTAACCCTGTATATGTACAGATAGTGTTTTTTTCTGGGATGCTATGCGCTGTTTGTGGGCCTTGTGTTGCCGAGGTTTCGGACCATATTGCAGTATCTCTTCAGGGCTGAAGATGGCAATGGAAACATTGTCTGTATTCTGAAGGCCGTGAAAACCTACGAACCTTGAATAAATTATATTTTTTCAATTCTTTTCGAAAAGAGCCTACTTAGTTTTTACGATGAAATAAAAGCTGGCTTTTTTTCACTCTAAATTGTTATTTTAGAAAATACTTAAGTACGATAATAGCTGTGCATGGAAGATATTCATATAGTGATATCTCAACGGCTATGAAGAAGGTCCACCAAGATTGGGAATGTTGATATTCAAGCGATTACAGGGCTTACACCTGTCAATTGCTGGGTTAAACGACCACTTGGCGTATTACAAATTTCCCATTCCGCGTATTAACGAATATTATCACCGGCTAATTTTAGGTTTTCGTATAGATATACATGGTGTAACAAAACTCGTAGTACAACCAGAAAATTGGTGAATCTACATGATATTTGAAGTCGAATGTGTAGGGTGACTTTTGAATCTGAGCTACAAAAAAAAAATGTCTCGTTTCAAAGCTTTCATAATTAGGTACCGTAGATTAAGTCAAATTTTACGAATTCTTGCCAAAAGTAAGGTTTTGCTTCTGTTTCCTTAATACATAGTATTTATTTGACTAAAGATATTATATTTAATGATAATTTGTGAGAATTTTTCAATCAAATCAAAAAATCAGCTCACTCAATTTTCTCGAAAACTAGGGTCAAATTAAAAAAAATCATTTTACAAAATCGACTCCAAATATTATATAGATTCACAGGTTGCCCGTTTTTATATCGAGTTTTATTACACCATGTATTACGTCTTTAAACTTTTGAACGCTTTTTTTTCCGAAAACATTTTGAGTATTTTATTATCATTATTATATTAGCAATTTTTAGTGAAATTCTTAATAATTTTAAAAAATTTCCTCTTTTTCAGATGGTGCCAGTAAAATGTCAACCTCAAAATTTTTAAAGATCTGAGAAGTTTTTTTGAATTATAGTGTTTTAGTCATGATTAATTCATTAAGATCTTGTTTAGTGTGTAGCGTAGTGAAGTTTTGCCCAAAATGTGAACATTGTGGTTCTTAAGAAATCGCCAATGGAATGATCGACGCCGAGGCCCACCCAAGATGTCTCAGAGAGATTTTTCAGAGGTATGTATTTCGAAATTTTTATATTTTTTAATTAAGTTAAATTTTTTTTAAATTTTTAATTCGTAAGGTGACAAAACTTTTTTTCCGCTACCTTACATTGTCGAAGAAACCCGATTAAATAAAAAAAAAAACAAAATATTATTTTTTTCTTCAACCGAATTCGGTTATAGTTTTATCGTCCATGTAACATAAATTCATTCACAATCGCTGCTCTGTTCAGAGTAAGTACCGGACGAGCTGCGCTGTATCGCGGTCTCGGGGTATAATTATACTTCCTTATTTTATGTCCTAATCTCCGAGCCCGGTACCTGGTACCTCCATACAGCGCACTACCACTGTACCTCGGTCTGCAGTCGTGTTCTTCACGGCCCAGCCCATAATAATTATTAATCCTATCTGCTCTGGAAAGGGACGGTTTTTAAACTGTCGTTTATGAAAAAACATAAAAAATTGTAATCTGTAGAGATATCTGTTATTTTTTCTCGTTATGGCTCGCTAAAATAGATAGTGTCAGATGAGCACTAAGAAATTTTCGTTACGTAATTTATAATAAAAATACATGTTTTAAAAAAAAAGACATGGCATGACCAAGTACGACAAGTACTTGAAAGTGGACATGTGAAAAGTCGGAATAATCGGCGTATGTGCATGAGAAGATGTATGAATGTAGCGGAAGCAAAAGAAAGTATGTCAGGACAGAGTGGTATGGCGTTCTATCCTCTCTGCCTACTCCTACGGGGAAATGGCGTGATGTTAGGTTAGTGAGGTTAGTTAGTTAGAAATGAAACATTTTCAGGGCTGCTTTCAAAAAGTCGGAAATAACTGTGCCAGAAAGCAGGTAACAAGGTGTGCTGGAGTAGGAATCGAACTTAGAGATTCCGATATTGGAATATATTGTAATAAGCTTGTCCTTGTTGCGCAAAATTGGAAAACGTAGCATATAAAATTGCAAATATTGTGGCTATAGAGTTTTTTAGTTAAAATTATATTTTTAACTAAAAAACTCAAATTTTAACTAAAAAACTCAAATTTTAACTAAAAAAATCGAAATAAACGAAATCTAAATCTAAATATAAGACCTTAAGTAAAAATTGATGCTCGTACCTACTCCCGTCACGGGTTAAATTCCAGATTTGTAAAGTATTTGGACATAAGTACTCAAAATATCATTTGAAATATGTTAAATATAGTCAAATTTGTTGATGCCCTATAAAAATTTATTAGTAACGTCGTACCATTTATACCAGTCTTACTTCAAGCCTTGCTTTAACTAAGAAACTTTTAAGCGTGAGAAAGCAAACCAGCTTTGAAAATCTGCAGCGCGGGTCAGATAATCTCCGTAACATTATGAACTTAACTTGAATTGGATAATATAAAAATATTTGCGCGAAATTTAAAACCGATTAAAGTTTCAAGCGACGTAAGGTGAACTTTATATTATCACGTTCAACTTTGTTTAACATTAAATTTTCTTTATTTTATGGGAGAAATTTATTTTAGGGAAGGTCCCTACGTAAGAACGCATGGTCGTACTTCATACTCATGCGTTAAGAGACCTATGCGGAAAAGGTCAAATTATTTATGAATTAATCAGATAAACGTCGTTTTGAACCTTATAAATTTGCAGGTGGTGAAAAAAGTGTTTGACATTTTTGACAAACATTGATATTTTTCTAATATCTCAAAAAACGTGATTTTTTTGGAGAGCAATATTAATTTTTTTAAGTAGAACAAACTGCATTTAACAAAATCACCTGCATTCGAGTGGAGGTTGTTAATTAAAAAAAAAAAACCTTTAATTGAATGTAAAACCTGAAAATAATGCGGCAAAATATTATAATGATGAAGATTTTTTTTTTTTTTTTTTTTTTTTTTTTAAAAAGAAACATTTGAGTTCTTATGATATACTCAAATATTTTAGTTTTGGGACTGCTTTCAAATAGTCGAAAATTTGCAGGGATATACACTCCTTTAAGGTTCTCTGAAAACATGCATAACTGAAAATCATCGATTTTTTGAGATATGATGTGGATAGGAGTGAGCGACATATGCGAACTTTTCGACTAAATTTCCAATCTTCAAAGATCAAATCAAAAAAAATTCTCATTTTTTTAGCTTTCTTACAAAGGTTTTTTCTTACAAGTCAGAAGTAGCGTTTGTAAACTGTTTATGAAGTTAGGGGTGGTGTTAATTGATTGATTATTTATCAATCTATATGGGTAATACTTGTAAACTGGTCGTCAAAGTAGGGGTAGTGTTTGTAATACAAGCAATATTATCACGGAGTTGAAGTACCTCCGTGGAATATCTACAGTAGTGGCATTAATTGTGGGAAACTTTTAGTAAAATTAGAATTCCTTGTGTGATTTAGTAAAAAAAATCTGTTCCTTTGCACTAAATGATCAGTTTTTATACTTTTATTTTATTACTTTGTGTTTCTACTTGATATTTAACGTATTTTAGAAATGTATTTATCGTTAATTTTTTTTATAAAAAATAATAGCTGAGTGTCGCCGAGGCCATACGATTTCTAAGTTTGCACTTATGTGCACAAGCAATACAAATAGCCGCATCTTCTAAATTAACCAATAACAGGGGGCATGGGATTTTTGCACCCACCAATCAGGAGGGTTTTAGCAACAGTTACAAATAATTTCATAATTATTTTAGTCAGCTATTGTTTTTGAAGTAGAAAAGACCTGCGCCACATGAATTGAAGTGCAGTGAAAAAATTAGTATGCTTAAAATAATGTTTCTTGCAATCACAACCATGCTAATATATAAAAGAACCATTTGTAAGCGTAATAGTACGAATTCATAATACCAAAGCAGTCATATTTGGCTTTGATTGCAATTAAATCAAAAAATTACACCAAAAGTTTCCACAATGAATGCCACTACTGTATTCAGTATCTACTCACTCTGCCTTGGTCAAGGTAGGGGTAGTGTTGTAATCTTAGCAATATCATTACAGTATGGAAGTACTTACCTCCGTGGAATATCTATTGAATGTTCCTTCAGTACTCACTCTGCCTTGGTCAAATATTATTACAGTATGGAAGTACTTACCTCCGTGGAATATCTATTGAATGTTCCTTCAGTACTCACTCTGCCTTGGTCAAGGTAGGGGAAGTGTTGTAATCTAAGCAATATTATTACAGTATGGAAGTACTTACCTCCGTGGAATATCTATTGAATGTTCCTTTAGTACTCACTCTGCCTTGGTCAAGGTAGGGGTAGGGGTAGTGTTGTAATCTAAGCAATGTTCCTTCAATACTCACTCTGCCTTGGTCAAGTTGCGGGTAGCGTTTGTAAACTGGTTTATTTTTATCACGGCCCGTATAAAAAATGCCGCGAAACAGGTTTTTTTCCATTAAATTTCATCTATTGCTCATACGGACGGCATTCTTTCTGAATCATTTCATGTTTCTTTCTGTACGCTTCTTCACGTTTTTCTATTATTATCAATAGGTACTCGTAATAGTAATTTTTGAATGGTAAGGATAGAAACATAAAAAAATAGCACGCACTCCCTATTTATTAATATTGAATAGAAATATATATGGCATGATCAAGTACAAGTATGTAATTGAAAGTGGTATTGTGGAAAGTCGAATATTCGGCGTGCGTGAAATGCGAAATAATATGTATAATTCTCTGTAGATGAAGCGAAGGATATGTGCCAGGACATAGTGGTATTGCGTTGTATCCTCTCTGTCTGCCACTTTGGTTTGGCATTTACATTTTAATTACCTAAGTAATTTATTTTTAGGTTATTTTTAATAATTTAATTTCATGTACTCTATACCTTTATGGAACATTTCGCATTATGAATATTAAACTGCACTAACTCAAAAAGCTTTTGGGAGATCATAAAAAGGTTATTTTTTTTCTGTACTCCTTCTTTATAAAATTAACTAAATAACTAACTGACAAACACGTATTTATCCCGTAGGGGTACGGCAGAGAGGATAAGAGCGCAATCCACCTCTGTCCTGACATACTTCCTTTGGTTTCCTCTACATTCATACAACTCTCATGCACATACGCCGATTATTCCCACTTATTCACAATGTCCACTTTCATAGTACTTGTCGGTCCATGCCCATGTTCACGAACATCTTGGTCCAGCACACATGCCATGTATTTCTCTAGACGACCTTCTTCAAAAATGGCTATGTTTAAAACGGTTTCTACATCCACATGATACCGGGACACATGCATTGATAAAAAAAATTGATTTTTTAAACTCATTCTAATATCTTAAAAAAATGACATAGGAAAGAATCAAAGAATGGCTCACACACTTGCACTAATTAGACAGAAATGAAACTGACTATGGTTTATAACAATTCGAATTTAAATATTTGTACAAGTGCGTACAGACCTAAAGATTCAACCTATTATTTAACACAAAGTCTAAAAAAAACCGCTGTATTTCTTTCGTCCAGTATTCAATTAAAATGCCCGATCAGTTTGTTGTATTGTATCGTATTTTCAGACCTAAGAAACATACTCAAAATACGGAGTTTCAGTCACACTGAATATGTACTAGTGCGTACTGACCAAAAGTTCAACCTTATATTTATCGATTATCCCACGATGGATTACTCTTTATTTCGTTATGATTCCACTTATGTTTTATATCGAAAAGTCAGTAGGAGTTTGTCAATGACTTAAATTCGCGCCGTACGATGTACTGAAACTATTGTGAAATATTAACAAAGGAGTTTTCGTAATATTTTTATATCACTTAATATGGAATTTATGCTAAATATAGCGACGCATTGTCCATGTTCGTAAAGAGATAACGTTCTAAATCGACAACTCTTTTTGCCTTTTGCACACACCCGAGAGCAGACGAAAACTAAAGCTGTACAGAAAACTGTATGAATTACAGTGTTCAGTAAACTGGTAGGTACAGTGTTCAGAAGAACTGTATGTTAACGACTTGTTCAGAAAACTGTAGGTAGAAAGCTGTTCAGAAAACTGTAGGTACAGTGTTCAGAAAACTGTAGGTACAGTGTTCAGAAAACTGTAGGTACAGTGTTCAGAAAACTGTAGGTACAGTGTTCAGAAAACTGTAGGTACAGTGTTCAGAAAACTGTAGGTACGAGTGTTCAGAAAACTTTGCACAGGGGACAGTGTACAGAAAATCTGTTAGGCACAGTGTTCAGAAAAACTGTAGGCACAGTTGTTCAGAAAACTGTAGGTACAGTGTTCAGAAAACTGTAGGTTACATGTGTTCAAAAAACTGTAGGTAGAGTTTCGGTCCACATATGAAGCGGATATGGTATGATGACGATGAGATAAAGAATTACTGCGATTGGTCACCCATGAGTTTTCATATAAAACGGAATGTGATGAAAGTGTTACTAGCTGAAATCGAAAGTGTGATATTGCCATGAATAAAAATAAATATAAATATGGATATCGCTTCTCAGAACTGCAAAGATAATTATATTTATTTGTGTCATTGGGTAGATGATTATATTATTACGTCTGGCTTATAAATAAATGTCATAGGAGCTATTACACCAAATTAGTGCTTCGACATACATAGTTAGGTGTGGGTTGGGTGAATCGCTTAAATTTTAACGTGTAAATTGTAAATTATGATACTTCTCGCAAAAATATTTAAATAAATGTTAAAATTAGTATTTGTGTGAAATGTTAAATATATTCTTGACTAAAAAATGAAAACGTTGTGATCGCTGTTGCGGCTGCTCCTGAGGTTAGCATTACAAATTTTAATTCTTTCAAAATGGAATTCCGGATTTATTAACGGACACGAAGCTTTGAATATTAAATACGATTTTTTTTTTTTTTTTTAAGATTTTGAGTTCTTATGATATATAGTCGATTTCGATTTTGGGGCTGCTATCAAATAGTCGGAAATAACTGTGCCAGAAAGCAGGAAAAAAGGTTGTGCCGAAGAGGGATGGAACCTAGAGATTCTAATCCGGAGTCCTCGAATCTACCACTAGAGCACAACCCAGTTTAAATTCAATCTATCAAAATATTTCCTAGGGCTTTTTTAAATAAAAACCTATGAATTATCGGTCAGCTAGTCTATCCACTGGGCTAAACGATTTGATAGTCTGGGAGTCTGCTATCTTGGGCCCTGGTTAGCGGCCACGATTCGCAGCCATAGAGGAGAATAGGTGTGATGCAGGAGTTATAAAGGTGGAATTTTGTTTTGACCGAGTAAACATCCCCGATCTCCAGACAGCTTTCATACTGTTAAATGCGGCGCCCGCAACTCCAAGCCGCACTCCCAGTTTCTTTCTGAACTCTGCCGTTTTCTGTCATGAACGCTCCCGGGTATTTGAAGCTCTCGTCGGCAGTTTGCGTCAGAGCTGCGGAACGTGGACTTGAACTGGGAGGTACTTGCTTGGCACGGAGCTGGGGCCGATCGCCTGGCCTGGAGGCAGTTTGTGGATTCCATATGCTCCACATAGGGATGCGGATATGGTATGATGATGATGAATAATTCAAGGCAATTAAGTGCACAACACAATGTACAAAATTAATTTCTGAGGACATCAAGAGTGAAGAAGCAAGTATTTGAAATGTTTATGTTGTATTGTCGACCCTTACAGTATTATATAATATCTTTACCGAACAATATCCACGTGTTTTGATACACAAGCAGCTTCCACCTTTTTTTAGCTTGACTTTTTTTTTGCTAATAAGACTGCTGAAACTTATTATGTAAATATTTCTTTTCACTACAGGGGTCCCTCGTAATCGAGTCGTATTGTATTTTTTCTTATTTATTTCCTTTACGGCTATTAAGTAATATTTTAAGCGGCTGGTCTTCAGAATTGGCAGAAAAAACAAGCTACTGCGCGGATATTGAGGCAACTTATTATAGGTACTTTTATTACATATTCTGATGTATCTGTAATATGGTAAAGGATGACAGATTAAGGAAGGAATTTGACCTTGAAGGTAGTGTCTATACTATCTAGTAATATATCCAGAATTCAATTTTATTTCGCGTCAATACCACAGATTTCGCTAAAGGGGATGTCAGATATGTAAAAATTAGTTAGGTAAAGGTTATTTACTTTGTTGCTTTTTTAAAAATACGATGCGAATTTTTGAAATTTTCAAAAATATTCATGACTCACTTCGAGGTAAAACGATTGTTTTTTAGTAACTAACTAACTAAACCATCACGCCATTTCCCCGTAGGGGTAGGCAGAGATGATAGAACGCCATACCACTCTGTCCTTGACATACTTCCTTTGCTTCTCTACATTCATACATCTTCTCATGCACATACGCCGATTATTCCGACTTTTCACATGTCCACTTTTCAAGTACTTTGGACGTACTTGGTCATGCCATGGTCTTTCTCAGCCTTGCGCGGCGCTTCTACCAACTAGGCACACTTCCATTTAAACTTCTTTTTAGCCGTTCTTTTCATCACTCATTCGCTCCCACACGACCAAACCATCGTAAAAGCCCTTTCTTAATTTTGTCGATAGTGCTTATCTCAGCCTTGCTCTCTGCTGTAATTTCGACATTTGTACACGTATCATTCATAGTCTTACCACACATTCGCCTGAGAGATCGCATTTCAACAGCATTTAGTCTACTTTCATCCTTTCTTTTTCCAACACCACGCTTCACTACCATACCTAAGGGTGTTTGGTACCAGAACTCCGTTGTGTACTGCCAAATTTTGCTTCCTTCAATAAGTTCTTATTTGCCACTATCGATTTCAAGGCACCAATTAACTCTGTTTCCGACACTAACCCTTCTCTCAATGTCCTTATCCACATTTCCGTCTCTTGTAAACATACTTCCCAAGTATACAAATTTAGTATTTTCTCCAAATTCTCCAATTTGATTACCTTGTGTTCTTAAAAAATGTTGAGTTCCCTAATAAATAAAATTTTAAAAAATACCTCTATTACTTTCCCTAATCCGCACCCAACGATGCCATAGGGCACTACATTGGTACTCCAAATGCAGTGTATCTTGATCATTTTATCATTTAAGCTATCACCCAAGAAATATTAATATGAAAATAACATGTAAATAAATATTTCATGTTCACCCCCTACGGGAATCGAACCCGCGACCTCATGCACGGTAGCCTACCACTTTGCTACAAGGCAGACAACAAAAATATATAAATGAAATACAGACCAATTAAGTTTAACAGTACTATGCTTCTCCCCACCCTATTAATTTCGTGATGACCACACAATAAAAATCCAGAGTTGCGCGCCTTAACCTAGGTAAAAATCGAAAATGAATTAGGTGTCAGAGTCGATAAAAATAAAATGGAGTAAGTAGTATATTTTTAACTACTCTTTAGACCTGCTAGAGAGTCTTGTAACCCCTGCCCCGGAGTAATTAATAATACACTGAGAGAATCTAATAATCCCGTATGGCTAGAACCCTTTGAGCACTGCTTTGTCACGACAAAATGTCTTAACTAAGTAAAACGCGCTTAAAAAATATTTTAGTATTAGTCATCTAAATTCTAAGTGATTTTGTATTAAATCATCCTAGTGGCAGAAGTTGGTAATTATTATTGTATTGGTTCTGAGATGTTGCCATTTTAAAGATTTGCGTCATATTATATACGCGTCACAATTGCTATACACGGAGTAACCAAACTCGTCGTACAAACCGAAAACTGATGAATCTACATAATTTTATTTTGGAGCCGAATGTGTAACTCTTGAATCTGAGCTAAATTTTTTTTTTTTCTTCTCGTAAAAGCTTTTGAACTACCTACCGCAGATTAAGTAAAATTGCACAAGTTCTTATTAAAATTGGGTTTTTTATTTTATTTTCTATATGGATAGTAAAAATTTGAAGAAATAAATTATATTTGATAACAATTTGTAGAAAATTCTAGAAAAAAAAATCAAATTACTAAATTTTCTCGAAAACTAGGGGTCGAATAAAAAAATATTATTCTACAAAATCGACTCCAAATATGATGTAGATTCACTGGTTTCCCGCTTGTACATGGATTTTTTTTACACGGTGTATATCTACATGTAGATATTAGATATGTACATAATTATGTAGTTACATATATATGTAGACTTAGGGGATCGCAGTGCTGGAATGAAACAAATCTATTTGCGCTTATAAAGGGTTAAACGAGTTAAACCTCACTAAACGTGATTCTTCCTCAATCTTAATAAATTTAAATGTTATAATTGTAACTAATACATTACGGTACTATAAGCAAACTTAATGATTTATATGACCATAGGGTATTAATGTGCACATATTTACTATATAAGTTTTCTAAGAAACTACCTTAGGAATAAACTTAATTAATTATAAAGGCACAGAATGCATTAAGGCAATACGAATAATATAAAATCACCAACTAGCTAACCATCACGCCATTTCCGAGTAGGCAGAGAAGATAGAACGCCACATCACTCTGTCCTGGCACACTCCCCTTTCTTCATCCACATCTTCTCATGCACGCACGCCGATCATTCCGACTTTTCACAGGGCCATTTTTAAAAAGTTACTTGTACTTTCTCGGCCTTCGTCAAATTTTAAACCCAGTAGCTCGATCACAGATCACTATCGACGCGGTAATAACCGACGTGATAACGATTTCTTACGATGGATGTTTAACGTTTTCGCGATCACAATGGAACACGCGTTAAAAGTTATCGATCGGGATTATTTTTTAATATTGCCACATTTTAACCTGATGCTTGGCAACACCTAATATTAAATGTCAAAATTCAAAATATTTACGTTTTTTCAAGACGTTCTACGCACTTTTTTTCTCCTCAAATGCGTAGAAAACGAGCGCATCAAGTCACGAGCCCATTCCCGAGATTGAATAACGTACGAAATTCAACTTCGCTCATTTCAAGAGGATTGGTTGAATCTCGCACATATCTTCTTTCAATATTTCTCGAGTGCCGTATTGCAGTTAGCCGGCGATCGGCAAGCCAAATATTGAGAAAAGCAGTCGACATAATAAACAATCCGACACGCGCGTTGATTTTCTTGATTTGACGTTTGACGTTTAGCCACGATATTTATTGTACCTTTCATCTATGGTAACGCGACCGTGGTATGAACGTGGTAAGAACGTATGTTCATTGTGATCGGTCAAATGGTTAGCGTTAGCACGTGGTTAGCACGTTTTTAACTACGTCGATAGTTATCTGTGATTGAGCTCCTGGTCGCTTCATATATTCTTTTAGCCGTTCTTTCATCATTCAATCGCTTTGAATGACCGAACCATCGTGAAAGACCTTCCTTCATTTCGTCGACAATGTTTAACGTAGTAAGTAATATTTGATATTTTTATGCAGACGTGAAGTAATAAGGCGACTGTATATTTATCCACATTATCAGACCAAAAAGCCCAAATCCAAATGGTAAGGATTCGATTAAGATAGTATGCGCATTAGGAAATCTTCGACTGTTTATAGTAGATATAAACAAAAGAAAGTATGCAGTTTTCTTTGATTACAACTATCTCAACAGAGACGAAAGTTTGCAAAGGAATGTATATCCCGCCTGATCCCAACACAATATATGAATTATCAATATGGGACAATCAATGATAGAAAATCCACTTGATTTAATATTATAAACCTTGTACATCATACATACATACACAGCACGCAAAAAATAAATGTAACTCCCATTTTTTTTTAAAAAGTGTGACTAATATAATAAACATGCTTAATTTTTACTAAAAAATTATTATTTAGAAAAGAGAATCGTAAAAACCGCGTAAAAAAAAAAACTTTTACTTCTCTATGTATTTTTTGTTTTATATTTTTATAGATATTTTTTTAGGGTGCACAATTATTCTTGGTATATTTTTTTGTTAGTACAATATAAGTGTTAAATGAGTTGCCAGTTTAGGCTGTAATTCGTGGCTAATTGAAGGTATCCTGTGGATTTCTCAGAAATGTGGTAGGTACCGAATGGTCATAACACAGCCACGATAATTGGTCATAATAACACCCATTTTTGTTAGGCGAGTACCTTTTTGTATGATTTTTTTTTATTATTTCGATGTCATTGAAGGACAAAGGAGATAAAATTCTGGTTGTACCTGTTTGTATTTTTTTGTCCGCCTCGTAGCATAGTGGTAGCGCATTCGGCTACCGTGCATGAGGTCACGGGTTCGATTCCTGTAGGGGGTCGACATGAAATATTGATTTACATGCATTGATTTACTTAGATTTGAACTGAACCCAAAAAATGAATGACACTTCAATTACGCCAAAACCTCCGAATCCGCCAGACGCGTATTCAGTATTTCTTTAACCACCGGCCGAGTCGGACGTTCAGAAAAAACATTCCGAAATGTCTTCCTGTGTAGTGAAACCGTGTAAAAACCGTACGGATAAAAATTTTAAAAAAGATGGTTTAACTTTCCACATGTAAGTGTTTATTTATATTTGTTTACATAGCCTAAAATAATTATTATTCAAAGAAAGTTTTCTTCTTAAATAATAGCAAACAGCCCGTCCACAAGAAAAAAAAGTCATTTTAGATGCATGGTAAAATTCATGAACGCTCCTCGTAAGGAACGGGTTAGTATTGTATACTGTTACTGTAACCCTATATTTAGCCCATACCTTTTGCGGTGTGTGAGCGATGCTTGCCGGCAGTCGAAGGGCTCTGATAGGTCTACCCGTGTAAGAGTATTATTATTAAGGTGCAGAATCTCCGTGTCATTACTTTTTCTAAATAATTTACTCTGCAAGGTAGATCTAAATGTATTATATATCAATGTTTACATGTGATTTTAATATTAATATTTTACGTGTGATTCTATTTTCACTATTCACTATTTTCTAACCACAATCAATTGAGAACACGCGTAAGAGGATTAGCTTTTTTTCGTTTAGCGAAAAAACAGCTCGCCTTTGTTGTTTGACCACCAGCATAGCCATAAGGAGGATTAGCTTTTCTTAGACCTAAGTATTCAGGTATTAAAATAAGTTATTGAAATAAAGTAAATAGTCAAGCAGCAAAGCGTAAACAGAATACGTGCGACCTTTGAACAAGAATTTCAGAAAAGTGATATTCCACACTTGAAAAATACTACCGTGTCTAGTGTCTAGTTACCCACTACGTCATCAATAGGCGTTTGCGTCATCACTAGACATCTACGTCACACGTTTCGTGTATTTGCTTTAGACGGTGGAATTCAATAATAAGTGGTGTTATGAAATTGGCAGTGCATAATGGAGTTCTGGTACCAACCCTTATGTATGGAAGCGAAGCATGGAGTTGGAAAAATAAGGATGAAAGTAGATTGAATGCAGTTGAAGTGCGATCTCTCAGGAGAATGTGTGGTAAAACTATGTATGATAGGTGAACTAATGTTGAAATTAGAGCAGAATGCAAGGCTGAGAAAAAAATTATCGACAAAATTAAGAAAGGTCTTTTACGTTGGTTCGGTCATGTAGAGCGAATGGATGATGAAAGAACGGCTAAAAAAATATATGACGCGACATGGCATGATCAAGTAAAACAAGTGCCTGAAAGTGGGCACGTAAGAAGTCGGAATAATCGACGTGCGTGCATGAGAAGATGTATGAATGTGGAGGAAGCGAGAGAAGTATGCCAGGATAGAGTGGTGTGGCGTTCTATCCTCTCTGCCTACCCCTTCGGGGAAACGGCGTGATGGTTAGTTAGTTAGTTAGTATGGAAACGCCCCTTCTAGTGAATTGTTGTTCGAAGCCCTACATGGCATTTTCTCCGAGGAGTGAATAATAATAAATCCTAAATTCTAACACTCAGTTGTAATAATTTATGACGCCGAAGTATGCCGTAGTTGGTGGAATATTTGGGATCCTTACAAAGCAGGCACGCAGAGTTAGGAATGTTCCCTTTGCCCTGAGTGCCTAGTTACATGGGCACGCAAAGGTTTTCGATGGCACAAATAAAAATGAATAAATAAATAAAAAAAACTTTTGGTTTCTGTAAAGTCGTTAACTGACGATATTTTTACGTGATAAACGTCATAAGAAAACATTGATGAAAAATAGCATACTTTTATGAATTGAATTGAATTATTATTACTAAATTATCATTATTTTGTATAAAACAAAGCAGTTAATTGAAAATTACAATTTTTCCACAATTTTTTTTTTGTTTTTTCTTCTTGTGTGCTGCTGCTGTCTCCCTTCTACTCGGACGCATCGGCCGATGGAGTGGAAGAGAGATAGATGCGTCACAAACCGAACGCTTAGGCCGATCGTGCCTCTCTATCGCTTGTTTCCGCGCTCTCGCTTGCACACTCGGCTCAGGCGGAACGTGACAATGAATCATGCTTTTTCGTGTGTGCAGCCGGCGTTCATCGATTTATTAACGTTATCACGTCAATATCGATTCCAGGCAGAGGGGCTAGCCGCTGCAAAAGCACGATCGCCAAACTTGGTGTTTGGACTTCGCCGGGTTCACAAAGCCTTCGTCTGGGTGAATCGTTGCGGATCTTTAGAGTTAGCGGAGTCTTAGGTTTCTGCATCTCTGCAATGCAAAGGTTCTGATAGATATGTGAGGGCCATCTTATGCACCGATTTAAATATAGTCCAGCAGAACTTAAACTGAGATCTCCTAAACATTTAAGCCAGTACAAGTTTAGGAGATGTGAGAATATTTTGATACCTCCGTTATATATTACTACATATCAAAAAAGCATGACCTTGTAAAATATCATATTACGTGGATGTTGTGATTTTAAATCAATAAATAAGTATAGTAGAACATTAAAAATTAAAATGAATTAATTTGATCTTCATAAACGTTGAAAATTTTGCGCGCGTAGTAACAGAACTCGATGTACAAGCGGGAAACCAGTGAATCTACATCATATTAAGAGACTATTTTGTAGAATTTTTTTTTTTCGATTTATTCTTTTGTTTTCGAGAATATTGATTAATAAGTTGATTTTGGTTTCTGAAAAATTTTTTGTAAATTGTTAACAAATATAATGTTAAGTAAAATTAATACAATTCATTAAGAAAACAAAATACCCATTTTAAAAAGAATTCATGCAATTTTACTTTTGAAAGCTTTTACGAGAAAAACATTATTTTTTTAACCTAGATTCATAAGTCATATTACACATTAAAACTCCAAATATGATTAGATTCACCAGGTTTTCGGGTTGTACTACGAGTTTTGTAACTTCTTATATGTAATAAGTTGAATCAACTGTTTAACTATCCAATAAAAAAAACATTTAAATTACTCATCTGTGCGCAAAATTTTATAATAGCCCCAAAGTACTAACTTGTTGAAGAAATTTCATTGAATGTACATATCACAAATTTTGTAACAGATACAATTTTATTTGTCACCCCTGCTCTCTACTATCTGTATATATATTCCTGGTTCTACTAACAGTTACATCACATTACTAGGACAGGTAGGGAAATTAATCGTTCCAGGCGGGACCATTCCTCGGCCTGTCGACTGTAGTTCTGGTATTAAAAAGGCCTTTGTCATTGCCCAAAGCGTATTCGTCCACACGGTTGTTTCAGAAATAATAACATTTTTATTCTTGTATTAAATTTAAAATAATAAAAACCAAATGGGGATGATCATAAAAAATATACATTTGCTCTAATAATGATAAAATATATTTAAAATGAGCAAAAAAAAGGTTTTACGGTTTGTCGATTTTATGCAATAATTATTACTACACAAGTACACAACGGAGTTCTGGTACCAACCCTTGTGTATGATAGTGAAGCGTGGTGTTGGAAAAAGAAGGATGAAAGTAGACTAAATGCTGTTGAAATGCGATCTCTCAGGCGAATGTGTGGTAAGACTATGTATGATACGTGTACAAATGTCGAAATTTACGAGCAGAGTGCAAGGCTGAGATAAGCACTATCGACAAAATTAAGAAAGGCTTTTACGATGGTGATGAAAGAACGGCTAAAAGAAGTTTAAATGTGCCTGGATGCAGAAGCCGAGGAAGGCCGAAAAAGACTTGGCATGACCAAGTACGACAAGTACTTGAAAGTGGACATGTGAAATGTCGGAATAATCGGCTATGTGCATGAGAAGATGTATGAATGTAGAGGAAGCAAAAGAAGTCTGTCTGGACAGAAGTGGTGTGAACGTTCTATCCTCTCTGGCCTACACCTACGGGGAAATGGCGTGATGGGTATTTAGTTAGTTAGTTTTATGATTTTTTTAAATTTTATACAATAAATGTATTTATTTAATAATAAAATAGTATAAGATCGTCTACGGGCACCTTGTAGTGAATCTATCTAATTCTAGAGTTACCTACCGATGAATAATAGGCGACTGGGGTTGCTAAGAAACTGCTACACAGGTAACAATGGGGGAGGCTCTATGAAAAAAAATATTTATTAACATACCTTTAAAAATATAAATCTACATTTCTAAGGCTCTGTTAGCACATTGTTTACTGACCTTCCGCCGCGCCGTCAACACAACACAACGTGTGAAATGGCGCATTTTTACGAACATAGTCACAAATATACAGTTTTTTTTTATTCATAAAAAATCAACACAAAAATAAAGAAGTTTAGAGAATTGCCATACGACCCATATTATAATACATTATCGACAGTCCCAACATATACTGTCGAATCTGAAAAAGGGCGATTTTCGTTTTATTATTTTAAACTGTCCAATTTACATAATATTTTATGGTCAAAAAAAATAAATTATATTTTATTCAAAAAACCCAAAAATTTAAGAGGAAAATTATTTTTTTTTACTACCTTAAATATTATGTAAATTGGACAGTTTAATACAACACAAAGAAAATCGCTTATTTCAGATTTGACAGTATACGTTGGGACCGTCGCGTCGATTTGGTTTAAAGAGGAGGCGCTGTTACGTCACACCCGGCGGTTTCTCCTTACAATTGTAGTCCTAGATTTTCTACCTGGAATTTTTCTTCAGAACAGTGATTTTTATTCACACGCTTAAGATATCTACCAGAAGCATGTTTGTAGATATTGACATGTTTTAAAATAATTTATTTATCTTCTTCAACAAATAAAATGTCAAAAATAATTCGGAAACAGCTTACTATCGATACTTATGGAGATAAGGAAGCGGTCACGTGACAACGCATGAAAGAAGTACAAAGCTATTCCACTATAAACTGAACACAAGAAACTGTAATTAAAAGACGAAGTGTGCGCGTAAATTTATAGTTGCGACATTTCTAAAAAACATCAAATAAACCAGTAAATTTTTCAATAAAAAAAATGAAAAACTTATTTAATGATGGGTTCGTTTGCCGGCGAAAACACAAACATCAAAAATTAGCGAGCAGAAGCCTGGTGTTGATGTGATGCCCGATGAGGTGGTTAAAATAAATAAATAATTAAAATAACAAACACACTACGTTCTTATTCTTACTTCTAAAATAACAAACTATTACATAATTATTTATATTCAGATATATTTTATTTTATTTTATTGTTTTTACGCCCATATGAATAGGGCTTTTACATCAGACTATTAGCTACTTTGAGATGGCATCCAGACACTGTTCCCTAAAATGCACTAGATTTGTGTTGAAAACATCAATACTGTTAAGTGCCCGCTATTTATGGGACAGTTTACTAGCACAGTTATCTGTGGCAGAACTGAAAATGCATATAAAGCTAAAACTGCATAAAAATGTGTCATTAGTGTCAGATTTAGCTGACATGACAGTCAATGTATTTTTATGTAAAACGTTTAAGTAGACATTGGTTTATTGTATGCATTTTAATAAATAAAAACAATATAACATATTTACATTATTAGCTAAATATACAATATCCTGAGAGCAAACATACGAATAACTTACAATCGCGTTTCAAAAATACACATATTTAGCGTGTCTTTTCAGAAGTTTGACAGAACTGCACAGTTTTCTGAACAAGAGCCTTAAGTTTTTGAACAAGAAAACTGTTTTACATAGAAGCAAAGATATAGTGTACTTGTTAGCCAATTATGTAAATATGTGAACATTAATGTTTATTTTGTACATACAATATGTCTATTATGTAGGTAACCATGCTATCTTTCAATGTTTTTTATACTTATTTAGTTATTTCTCCGGAAAATATTTTAGTTTTACCAAACTTGTATCGAAAAAGGGAACCTGAGGAATTCCTTAACAAAGGGATTATATTCAAAAAGGTCATAGTCAGTCGCTACCGGTCTTAGAATTCTTGGATAGAAATGCGTATGTTATGTTTATAGTGGCTACGAGAACAAAGATAATTTTGTAGCACATTTCCGTTTCTACAAAGTAAACAAATGTTTACTTTTTCAATATTCAAATGGTCTACATTGTAAACGGAGTCTTGTAACATAAGAAATCCGTGAGAATTATTTGTAAGCCTCGTTTAAATGAGTAATATTTAATCGCAAATTTAACATCTCAACAGAGACGAGAAGTTTGGCCATGGAATATGGATACTCTAGGCCGTTTACAGGGCTTTTGACCTTGTCATTGGCTGGTTTAAGTGGCCACTTGATGTATTACAACATTCCCCATTTCACCTAGTATTTAATATCCATATCTGCCAATATACGTAAAATGGCGCGACGCTTCACATGTGAATACTCTCTGTCATCCATTGAGATAATTGCTAAGCAATTTTAGCAGAAACCTTTATTATCTTTACAGGTCATAAGCCCTGTGTAAACGCCTAGATATAGATATCGTAGATAGATATGATAACGAGAATCGTAGATATCATTTACAGGTCGTAAGCCCTGTAAACGCCTAGATATCCATACTCCCTTCCAAACTCCTCGTCTCTGTTGAGATGTAAAATTGTAATTATTAGCCCAAAATGGGTGAAATCCAGTTTTTGTCTACAAGTATTTGGACACACTCAAAATGTTGTTTAATATTTAATCGTATCTTCTGTACGACAATAATTTGTTTATCATCATATGTCCCATATCCGCTCATGTTTACTACTACTACTTTCCCTTATCCGCACCCATCGGTACATCAAGTGCAGTGAAGTTTTAATCGTTTGTAACATGAAGGCAAAATAATCAGTCTTACGCTACGTACAAAAATAGAGCTGTTAAAAATCAAGAAATTATTATATTTTTTATTCAATTAAATTTATTCAGTGCATCAAAAAATAAAATTAAAAAAACAATGACTTTTTTCATAAATATGCAACAAGAGGTTCAAAAAATATAAGATTAGAAAAAAAAAGAAAAACTATGTCACAGAATTGTCTCATGTATAAAGGCATTAAAATGTATGAGGAGAATGCCAGATGAAATAAAAAATTAACAAAATTTAAAGTTATTTAGGGCTAAGTGTAAAAAATATATGTGTGAGAAATATAAGTGTAGGTATTATATTATGGCTAAATTGAAAAATGTATAATGGTAGGATAAGAATAGTTAGGATTTTTTTTTTAAGTGTAATGTAATAATATTAGTCTCTGTATAAAATATATAGTAAATATTATAATAATAAAAAAATATTTAAAAAATTATAAATTCGTAAAATATCTGGAAGGAGTATTTGGAATGCACTTCGCAGAGTGCCGTGCATAATAATATTAGTCTATGTAAAAATTATATAGTACTAAATAAATATAATAATAAATATATATAATTTTTTTAATGTTTTCACTGTATAACTCTATACCGAAGATTGCTCAGTGCGTCAACATAATAATACTCATGTAAACGAGGCCCAAAGATCAACAAACGCGACGTTTTTGAGTTGCAGTCATCGTAAAAGGGTTCCCACAATTGTTGTCTTGTTCGGCTATTTTATCACTATGATTGTTTTATTTTAACTTAAAAAAAAACAAAATTGCAAAACTGCAGGCACGCGACCTCATGCACGGTAGCCAAATGCGCTACCACTAAGCTACGAGGCGGACAATGATGGCAGTTAATATTAATAATAATTCCACAGCTGATTAAGAATAATATTAGTAGCTACAAAATATTCATCTATCTCTCTTCTTCTTTTGGCGGGGGACGTGGGGAGGCTGCGTTGGGCGGGTTGTAGATTAGTAACTAACGACTAAAAAGGGGGTAGAATAACACCCCTACCACTATAAATTTTGGCCAGCTCCTTGAGCAGAATGGGGTGAATGTTTTTATGACAATCTTAAGCCCCCTATATATGGGACAGTTTACTACACAGTTTTCTGTGCAGTCTGAAAACGGTCCCGTATAAAGCTAAAACTGCATGAAAAACTGTGTGCTAGTGTCAGATTTAAGCTGACATGACAGTCAATGTTTTTTTATGTAAACGTTTAAGTAGACATTGGTTTATTGTATGCTTTTAAATACGTAAAAAACCAATAACATATTACATTATTAGCTAAATATACAATTTCCTGAGAGCAAACATACGATAATAACTTACAATCGCGTTTCAAAAATACACATATTTAGCGTGTCTTTTGACAGAAGTTTGACAGACTGCACAGTTTTCTGAACAAGAAAACTGTGTAGTTTTCTGAACAAGAAACTGTCCCATATAAAGCGGGCTTTAGAACCGCGACAGTGATAGGGGCAAAGAAAGCATTTGGTCGCGCGTATAACCTTCTTTTCTTCCGCTTTTTCCAGTCAAACTGAATCAATGAAATTTCGCAGATTAGCTTTAGAAAAAAGCCTAATCCGTGATGCCGCATAATGGTCCGAAAATCAAGTTTCATACACATTGGAATTTAAAAAAATTAAGTGGCGATTTTTTGATTGAGTATTTTTCTAATTAATAGAAAACATATAAGTAAATTGATTTGGGGGCATCAAAATTGGGCCAATCAATCGGGCCGCTAGGAACTAATGAGCTTTATATGCTCTTGATACTTGGTACTGAATAACATGCCTATTATATCACTTTATTTTTTTGTCAGAGCTCATCAGTTTAACGACTCATCATCATTCCATACACAAAGAAAAATGTTTTTTTTTCGAAATCGAATTACATGCATATTATATCACTCTATTTATTGGCAACAGAGAGAGCTGACCAGTTTCAACGACTCGGGAAAAAATCAATTTTTCGTATGGAGATATTAGGTATTCTTTGGTATGGAGATGAATATTTTTTCTTTTTGACGTAACCTGGCAGCCGTATAGGGTCGCACCGGGGGACATTCTGACCTAGATTAACTAACTAACTAACTGACCGTCACGCCATTTCCCCGTAGGGGTAGACAGAGAGGATAGAACGCCATACCACTCTGTCCTGACAGACTTCCTTTGCTTCCTCTACATTCATGCATCTTCTCATGCACATACGCCGATTATTCCGACTTTTCACATGACCACTTTCAAGTACTTGACGTACTTGGTCATGCCATGTCTTTCAAGGCCTTCCGCGGCTTCTACATCCAGGCACACTTGCATTTAAATTTCTTTAAGCCGTTCTTTCATCACTCATTCGCTCCACATGACCACATCGTAAAAGCCCTTTCTTAATTTTGTCGATAATGCTTATCTCAGCCTTGCACTCTGCTCTTATTTCGACATTTGTTCACCTATCATACATAGTCTTACCACAGATCTCGCATTTCAACAGCATTCAGTCTACTTTCATCCTTCTTTTTCCAACACCACGCTTCACTACCATACACAAGGGTTGGTACCAGAACTCCGTTGTGTACTGCCAATTTTGCTTCTTTCGATAAGTTCTTATTTGCCACTATCGATTTATTATATCACTCTATTTATTGGCAACAGATAGAGCAACACTTTGATCTTATTAGGTCACACCGATGAAGGAATCGGGTCCATTGATGTCTCAAACAACCTGAAGGTACAAAGTTAGACCGCAGAAATAAAATAATAATCAACTCCTGTTATTTTAACTCTGTTGGAAACTGAGATTGGTTTATATTAGGACGGCCCGTCACCCGAAATGAGAGGAGATTGCGTTTTACAGCCCCAAATTACGGGTGCACTTACCATTTATGGCCAATCTTACCCCGAACGGCAGTTAACTAAGGCGGAAAACACCGATGACCAAAGTAACCAATTGGGTTCTTCCCGATTTTTTATTTTTGATTAAAAAAATTGATTGAAAAATTACAATATCAAGGGAATTTTTTAAAATTTTTACGATGTCATATGAATTTTTTATCGCGGTTTGAAATAGCTCTTTTTCAAATCGCTCGCAAAATCCTCCATTTGGCGCGCATGCGGTGTGACGTCACAGCAATATAGGCGCTCACTGCGGAATGAATTTCACGCCTTTCACGGTACACGGGGTATGACGTCATTAACCAATAACGGGCGTTAAAAATCATTCGTATTTTCGCTTTTTTAAAACATAAATTTATAAATAAAAACAAAATTTTTGATCATTGTGTTTTATATCGTTGGAATTGTAAAAATATACTTTAAATATTTATTACGTTTTCAAGGATATTTATGCTATCGAGAAGAACCCTTTTTCGAAGCTACATCGATTCCCCTAAAACGGGTAAATTAATTATAGTTCCTTGTGTTTTTTATCAGTCATCAACATCTTCATGCAATCTATTTCCATTCCCTATGTGGAACATATGGATTCCACAAACTGCCTCCAATATTACTAATACTTTCTCTTATCCGCACCCAATGGTGCATAGGGCACTGCATCGGTACACCGAGTACAGTGTATCTTGATCATTTTACTACATGAAGGTTAGATGATCAGACATACGATTCAGTACCAGTCCAAGGTATCACACATGAAATAGTAATATGAAAATCACATGTTTTATACCCACTACTGTACTATTTTGTTTTTATGTTAGCACACTTTTTTCATAACCCACTTTATACGGGACAGAAAACTGTACGGTTTCTCTTGCAGACTGTACGTTGCAAACTGTACGTATAAAACGAAAACTGTATGGCCGACGCCGCGGGAGAGACCGACGCAACGTTTGGCTGACCTGACAGTTAATGTTTTATTATGTATATGTTTAAGTAAATATCTGTATATTGTATGCTTTTTAAAACGTAAAAAAACAAATAACATAATACAAGGTGTAACAAAACTCGATGTACAAGAGGGAAACTGGTGAATCTACATCGTATATGGAGTCGATTATGTAATATGACTTTTTAATCTAAGCTTGAAAAAAAAAAAAAATTCTCACAAAAGTTTTAATAAGTGCAAAATTGGTCAATTTCTTATTAAAACGCGGTTTTTTTTATTTTGTTTTTTTTGTGGATAGTATTAATTTGACTAATTTAATTGATAACAATAAAAAAAACATTGATAAAATTGAACCTCGTTCTTGATTTTCTCGAAAACTAAGGGTCAAATCAAAAAATTTTACTCAACAAAATCGACTTCAAATATGATGTAGATTCACTGGTTTTCCGCTTGTACATCGAGTTTTGTTACACCCTGTATAATATACATTATTAGCTATACTTATATGGAATTTTCTGTGCGCACACATACGATAATAACTTACGATCGCGCGATAACTTAAAAAATCCGCATATTTAGCGTGTCTTTTGACAGAATGTACAGTTTTCAAAACAAGAAATTGCACCAAAAACTATACAGTTTTCTGTCACGTATAAAGTTTTCACAAGTAACATAAATTTTCCGTAGTTTTAAATTCTCGTTAGTTTTTACATTCGCAAATTTATTGGGTCTGGAATTAATTAAGTTATGTCAATAATGTACAGCGCCCTTGAGGTGACTTTTCATAAATATGGCGCTTAATAATCCAATTATTATTATTATTACTACTCAGTGTTTATGATCAGAATCCATGATGCCTTCATACTCTTTGCGTTTTTTCCCACGGAGCAGGGGAAGCGAGGGTGAGAAAGGGGCGCTCCCATGATTATAATTTTCGATAACCCTGCTGCCTGCTGCCTGTATACACTCCTGGAGCTCAATCACAGATAAATATCGACGTAGTTAAAAACGTGCTAACCACGTGCTAACGCTAACCATTTGACCGATCACAATGAACATACGTTCATACCACGTTCGCGTTGCCGAGCACCATAGATGATAATAAATATCGCGGCTCAACGTCAAACGTCAAATCAAGAAAGTCAACGCGCGTGTCGGATTGTTTATTATGTCGACTGCTTTTCTCAATATTTGGCTTGCCGAACGCCGGCTAAATGCAATACGGCACTCGAGAAAGATTGAAAGAAGATACGTGCGAAGAAGATATATCTCGGGAAATGGCTCGCGACTTGATGCGCTCGTTTAATAATCCCGATCGATAACTTTTAACGCGTGTTCCATTGTGATCGCGAAAACGTAAAACATCCATGGTAAGAAATCGTTATCACGTCGCTTATTACCGCGTCGATAGTGATCTGCGATCGAGCTACTGGTGCCCATGCCGTGTAAAGTATCCAGTCATCCGCTTTGTATTAAAAATTCTAATAAGCGAATCGGCGGGACATTGTTTGAAATGAAAATTCGTCATCAGGGCTATGTACAATGTACATAGTGTTCAGTGATATTGTTTTTTCTTGTATAATATTATTTATTTACGAAACAGCATAGACTGGCAGTGAAGCGTAAGCCTGATGAGGATATTGGAAGCAAACTTAAAATATCCTCTAAAAACGGAAAATGAGTTATTAATGCCAAAATAAAATTTATATAAAAATCTACCTACCTAAAAGACAGTGAGTTAAAAAAAAACTTTTTTTTAAATCAAGTTTTTCTTGACACCTCAAACTTAACATTGTCAATTTGAGGATTTTTTTTTGAAGAAACATTTGAATTCTTGTGATATGAGTACCTACTCAAATATTTTAATTTTGGGGCTGCTTTCAAATAGTCTAAAATAGCTGCGCCAGAAAGCAGGATACAAGTTGTGCTGGAGTGGGATTCGAACCCAGAGATTCTAATCCGGAGTCTTCGAATCTACCATTAGACCGCAATTAGAAGGATAATTAGAATTCTCCGAATCAGCCAACGCCGTCCACTGTTGACAATCTGTCGGCAGTTGGCCGCAATAGCTGCGGGACGTGGACCTGACTTGGTAGGATGCGGCCGACCTTAGCTTGGAGGCAGTTTGTTGAATCGAATTTATTTAGTTTCCTATATAAAAAAAGTTGATAGGAGTATCGAAAGTATGATACCTCCCACTTTCAAGGGGAAACCTTACCAAACGTATTCTTTTAGTATTATTTTCTGGTTGTTAACGACTCGTTGGGGTGTCTATCAAAGGCCCCAACATGGGCACAGTAAGACTCGACACTTTGTATGCCAAAGTAAGTATGCCGGCCAAAGTTGCCCTTAAATGGCAATGTCTCCCTTGCGTATCGCGGGAAAGGTAGTGCAAAGTAACCACTTAAATCGTGAATATGTGAGGTAATGTATAAGAAAGCGAATACACTTATTACAATCATTTACAATGTAGGTGGAAAGCTGAGATTTCAATCACCCATGCGCTTTGTAGCTGCAAGACGAATTGAAGTCTGTTACTTTATCTATAAGTAAAATCAGTTTATCATTGTTAGATTATATGCGTTAGATTTTTATCATTTGTAAATTTCTGGAACTAAAGTAATATCATTGTACAGCGCTTCGAACAAGAATTCACCAGAAGAAGTATTCCCATACAAATTTTCTAAAAATATACGCTTCTTAGAGTTCATTTCATAACACCACTTATCAAATTCCACCGTCTAAGTGTAAAGACTCCAGCCCTTGGGCCAATACACGAAACGTGTGACGTAGATGTCTAGTGATGACGCAGATGCCCATTGGTGACGTAGTGGGCAACTAGACACCTAGACACGGTAGTATTTTTCAAGTATGGAATGTCACTTCTCTGAAATTCTTGTTCGAAGGAATTAATACACTTTTTGAAAAATCGATTACGTCATTTCCCTAGAAAAGGGTTTTGAAGTATTATATTATGTTTGTGATCAATTTTTCGAAGCTTTGTGGCTTTCTATAAATCCGGAATATCATTTTGAAAACACTAAAATTTCTAACGCTGCCCTCAGATGTAGCCTTAAAATAATGTATTGCATTCAGAGAGCCTACTATATTGGGAATAGAAGAAGTTTTGCCAACTTGGACCTTTTAGATACAGTTAAGCCAAAAATATGTACCTACCTTTGTTGTTACTGTGCTTTGAGGGCGGCGCGCGACGCCAACAACCGTACGATTTTATTTTCAAATAGATTCGAAACTCAAATCTTGATTGGTTTCGCGCTAAAGCCATAGCGCATGAAACCGCGCCGCGCCGATTCGCGTTCTTTATTCGAATAATTACAAATCGGGGAAGAACATAAAGGCGTGTATACACACGCATACCTGCGTTTATTTATGTTTCGGAACATAAGGCGATCCGTTCTTGTGGCTGATATAATAGCTATTACGGGCTGCTGCGCTTGTGATCTTTACCCTTTTGACTAGGTATGAGCATAATCGATCATCATAATCGAATTATTCTGATATCCCGTTATTGGTCATGCAAACTTATGCTCCACATGTTACATTGTTATTTATTGTATTGTTTTTACGCCCATAGGGCTTTTATATAGACATTTTTAAATGATTACACAGTAGGTAGCTATTCATTACCGCCAGAGATGGCATCCAGACACTGTTCCCTAAAATGCACTAGATTTGTGTTGAAAATATCAATATTGTTAGCATACTTGTTATGTGCGTGCATTCGTCATATAGGTGAGTTTGCACTGTAATTGGTCGATGATTGGCTAGAGTAAAATAGTGCATTACTACGGGTAACTCGACCAGGCACTCGGTAATATTTTGAAAGGACTGTGTTGGTTTTGTAAATAAATAAATAAATAACCAAATTACTCGATTATTCTGATGATTGAATGAATGAATTGAATAAATGAATGAATTATTCGGGTAACCTAATAATTCGATTATGATAATCGAACAATTTTAATAACCGTATAATCATATGAATAACTAATTGATGATAAGAATCGATTATGATCAGTCGATCAATCGATTGTCAATATAACCGATTATCAAAATTACCTATTATGTAACCTTGGTAGAGTGAGTGTTAGAGGAAAAGGATGACTTAACGTAGATTACAACGATGAAAAAAAAATTAATTTGATAAGCATTTTATTAATGGATATTAACTAACTAACTAACTAACCATCACGCCATTTCCCCGAAGGGGTAGGCAGAGAGGATAGAACGCCACACCACTCTGTCCTGGCATACTTCTCTTGCTTCCTCCACGTTCATACATCTTCTCATGCACGCACGTCGATTATTCCGACTTCTTACATGCCCACTTTCAAGCACTTGTTTAACTTGATCATGCCCATGTCTTTCTCGCCTTATATATTTTTTTAGCCGTTCTTTCATCATCCATTCGTTCTAAATGACCGAACCAACGTAAAAGACCTTTCTTAATTTTGTCGAAAATGCTTATCTCAGCCTTGCATTCTGCTCTAATTTCAACATTAGTGCACTTATCATACATAGTCTTACCACACATTCGCGTGAGAGATCGCATTTCAACTGCATTCAATCTACTTTCATCCTTATTTTTCCAACTCCATACTTCGCTTCCATACATAAGGGTTGGTACCATAACTCCATTATGCACTGCCAATTTAGCCTCTTTTGATAAGCACTTATTAGATACTACCGACTTTAAGGCACCATTAACTCTGTTACCGGCACTAACCCTCCTTTCAATGTCCTTGTCCATATTTCCATCCCTAGTGAACATGCTTCCCAGATATACAAATTCTTCCACCTGTTTCAAGCTATCGCCATTTACTACAATCTTACACATAGTCATATTCACATTTCTTAAATTAAAATTTTTCTTTAAATTGATCAGATTACCTTAATCAAGTCTGAAATCACTTAAGCATACATTTTTTTAAAATGTCTGATCTGATGAGAACGCACTCAGCACAAAAACTGTTTTCCTCCAAACATTTTAAAAAATCACTCTTCCAAGACATTTTGAAAAATCACTCTTCCAAGACATTTTGAAAAATCACTCTTCCAAGATATTTTGAAAAATCACTCTTCCACTCCTTTGTGCGCCGCTAATATCAAAATAAGTTTCCCTTACTTTAATTGGCTGCTGTTCTTCCGTTCGAATTAAACATTAATTTCTCAAAACGGGCGTTACCAATTAATTATGGCGGCTAGCAGCGTGGAGGGATTCCTGGCCATGATTTCTGCCTTTCGTATTATAATTTTCCCGCCCATCGGAAAGTTAAATGCGCCATTCTTTTATCTACCTGTTTATTTAAGTTTATTTGAGCGATAGTCCAAGTAATAAGATCCATTAAGATTAACTTGGCGTATTACAATCATTTGGCTAATTCGTGCAGCTGTTTTGTAATATTCGAATCTATAGGTTTTTGTGAGAGCGACTAGTTTATTAATTTTTTTTTCTTCCTTACATGTTCCGCATTTAATGTTGCATAAAGTGCTTCATTATTACACCAAGTGCAGTGAATCCTGATCATTCGTTTTCCACAGTTTTTAACATATCGAAATATAGAATTTTCAAATATACATTTTATAACGAAATACTTCTTAAACAAAACATTTTGCCCAAATGTCTCACGGTTTTTATTACATCAGTAGACTACAGTAGTTACCTATGTATATTACTTCAGGGTTGAATGTTTTCGAAACTTCTAGAACTTTCGAACGCTCTTTTCAAGCAACACCCATTTTAAGGAGTTTTACCTCGAATCATTAACTGAGTTAATCAACATAAATTATAAAAACTGTTACCTCGTTACTAACACCTGATTTTAAAAAAAAATCGGTCTTCGAACTCCTCGTAGCTTCCTATGGCGTAAAAGCTATTTTGGCTAATATCCTACACTCCGATGTTTTTTTCATATATGTTTTTAATTCGCAACAAAAATTCTTACGCAAGAGATTTCAATGTCATTTTTGGTACAATATCCGTTCTTTCGTTCATCAAACACGTTATGATTCAACATACAAGACGTCTTTCGGCCAACGTCCAAAGATTTAGTTGGATTAAAGCCTTGTACACATGATTATGATTGATCACGTCATAACCGACAAATCTGTCGTGGGATACAGTAAAGTCTGACATCTCTTCAAGCGACATCCATCTATGAATACAAACGACTGTCTTGGCCATTGTAAAAATAGATATGAGCATAATACCGAGTGTTTACCTTACATATACCTATTCAAGATTTTAATCATTTGCATTCGCAAAGGTTATCTAAGATCGTGGGCATGACAATGTTAAAGTTTATCCGTCTACATCTTAAACGATACATTCTCCTACTAATGTTATTACTAAGTCGCAGCTTGATGTAATGAAGCCATTGATATTTGTGTATTTTACGATACATTTACGAGAACTGTATAATCAACTAAACGAGCTTATTTCAGATTAAACGAAATATACGACAGATAAATTCGTTTTATTGGTTTTTGAATGGTTAAATAATTGACAGGCAAAATTTTGGAATGCCCATCTTTTTGATACGATAACCCCGTGGATTATGCTAATAAGTTTATATACCTACCAATGATCTTTGATTTATATGACATTTAAATTCTTGTGAATATTTCTAGTATATCTTCAAACTTTAAATGACTAATCCGTTGCCAGATTATTATTTTACTATTTATGTAACATATTTTTCAAAACTGAAAAAATGTTTCTTCTGATAAATTACTACTTCAGATTTAACTAAATACGTAATTTATGGTACCATAATAACATGATTTATAATACTTTGAAATTTTTCTCCTAACAGGAGATGCTAGAAGTACTATTTTTGCCGTAGAAAAACCCACAAAAATGTGTATTTATTGGAAATCAACAGCCATGAACATAATGATATGAAGTATACAATATAAAATTAGCTAAGCCAATTACAGATTTCACATTTTATGAATGTAGCCAGAAATAACCACAAAAAGATAAAAAAACCAAAGAGAGAAAAAATTAAAACACTACTAAGCTAAAAAAAAAGTGGTATATTAGTGTAGTTTGTTTGTGTATGAGTAAAGATAGTGCAAGGCTGAGAGTCGTGAAATATCCCTAAACCGAGGTCCGAGTACGCTTCACGCATTGAATCTTATATTAAATCCAATGCACAAAACACAATCAAGAACTCAGCCCAGATCCTCTCCACGACTACGACTCTCAGCGTATTTTGGCCTGTTATATTAAGAATGTAGCTAAATACACACCTACTGACTCGAAAATATATTCGTAGCACTAAACTTTGAAGTTAATTTGGAAGGATACTGTATTGCTCTGACACATCTGATATTTTATTACCTAGTCAATCGGATTTTACGCAGATAATCTACCATTAAGCCGGAATTTTATTAGAGCCACGCCGCGTGTCGCAACGCGTGGGCTTGGAATCGATTTCATACATTTAGTATGAAAATGATTATATTAGACATGTCCCACGTGTCGCCGACCGATCGACCGATTGGCTTAGGATTGGTGGTGGGGGAAGCGTGGCGACACGCGGCGTGGCTCTAATATAATTCCGGCTTTATTCACAGAAGGGATGTTTTCAAAAATATTAACATATTGACCGTAGCAAGTCAATATATCTATGAAAACATTATGTATGCCCGTAAAAATGTAGATAAAATTCATAAGGTTAGCGATAGGCATCCCTATAATACTAGAGAAACAAAGGAAATCTGGACCTCCCTAAATTAAGACTACATAAGACTGCGAACTCATTCCTGGGGGTCTGTATACGCTTTTATAATAAAATTCCCGCAAATATTTTGATTTTGACGGAGAAAAAATTTGAAACTAAAATTAAGAAAATCTTATGCAAAAAAGCGTATTATAAAATTGATGACTATTTAAATAGCACGGATGCTTGGTGTTGATCCAACCCAATACATACTATATATTTTTTATAATTGACTTACTTTGTATTTAAATTTTATATTACTAAATTGACTTATATAACCTACTATTACTTATGCCCACTTTATATGAGACAGTTTCTTGTTCAGAAAACTACACAGTTTCTTGTTCAGAAAACTGTGCAGTCTGTCAAACTTCTGTCAAAAGACACGCTAAATATGTGTATTTTTGAAACGCGATTGTAAGTTATTATCGTATGTTTGCTCTCAGGAAATTGTATATTTAGCTAATAATGTAAATATGTTATTGTTTTTTTACGTATTTAAAAGCATACAATAAACCAATGTCTATTTAAACGTTTACATAAAAAAACATTGACTGTCATGTCAGCTTAAATCTGACACTCTAGCACACAGTTTTTCATGCAGTTTTACCTTTATACGGGACCGTTTTCAGACTGCACAGAAAACTGTGTAGTAAACTGCGCCATATAAAGATAGCTTTACTCATTGACGTTCAATAAATATACTTTTGTATTTACGTTGAAATAAATGAAATGAAATGAAGGATACGTAAGTTTATATTTAAAATATCTGAGTTTCAGCGATGTACGTCACACGTATGATCTTGAAGATCATTACGAAATCTGACTGCATTTATCTGATGAATCTCTTTATCTTTTCCAGGTGGAGCCGGAGGGGACCTCCGAGCTACCAGCAGCCTCCAGGGCCCTGTTTGTGGAGAAGGTCCGACTGTCCAACGCCGCCTGCCAAGCCGGGGACTACGCCACGGCTGTCGCCCTCTACTCTGATGCTCTCACGCTAGATCCTGCCAACCACATCCTTTACAGCAACAGGTAAATCCAACCGAAACTGACAAGATTCAAGAACTTGGCTGCATAATAGTCGGAATCACTACATAATTCCAAATTGCTACATCAGCACAATACCATTTCAGTTAGTTAGTTAGTGAATCAGTATCTGCTAACTTGATATCATCTAAATTTTCGTAAATGTTTAACTTCTTTCACTCTCTAGGCGGGCGTTTGTGATAGATATTAAAAAAAAACTTTTGGCTGTCTGTAAAGTCGGTTTACGGACGATAATTTTACTTGATAACGTCATAAGAAAACATTGATGAAAGATAACATACTTTTATGAATTGAATTGAATTATTATTACTGAATTATCATTATTTTGTATAATACAAAGCAGGAGTTAATTAAAAATTACATTTTTTTTCATAAATTATCATTTTTTTGCACTCGTTAATTCAAATATTTGTTTACTTAAACTTTACAAGTAACAATTTGCTATTAACAATATATTTATTTGGTACACAATAAAAGCTTGTGTGCTGCTGCTGTCTCCCTTCTTCGGACGCATCGGCCGATGGAGTGGAAGAGAGATAGATGCGTCACAAACCGAACGCTTAGGCCGATCGTGCCTCTCTATCGCTTGTTCCGCGCTCTCGCTTGCACACTCGGCTCAGGCACAATGAGTCATGCTTTCATCGATGTTATTTCATCGATTTATTAGACGTTATCGCGTCAAAAAGTCTTAGTAGGTACATATTTTGTTTCAATTTTCAGGTCTGCTGCCCTCCTCAAACAAGGCCAGTTCTCCGCAGCCCTTCAAGACGCCATCAGAGCGAGAGAACTGTGCCCAACGTGGCCCAAGGCTTACTACAGACAAGGTAAGAAACAATTTCTAATTTACTTTTTGAGGGTTGGACGGAATATCTACATCAATTTGGGATGATCAAAATAAACCACATTCAGCAATGAGAAAACCACAGAAAACATGACGTGAAAAGGCGGACTACTGACAGCCATTAACAGGTTTCCTAAATACCGATCAATTGCGTAGAAGAGCGTTTGGAATTTTGTATAATTAGATATTATTGAAATCCCAACAGAGGCATCTGTTGAGAAGATTGCAAAGCATTTTTTTTGACACCAGCATAGAAAAATTCTGTAAAGCGGAATGACGAAGACGATTTCAATATATATAGTAGTTCCAAAAATTTGTCATATATGGTTATCAGATGATGGGCGGAATGGGAAATGTTGTAGTACGTCAAGTGGCCACTTAACTCAGCCAATGACAGGTCATAAGCCCTGTAAACGCCTAGATAACCCACATTTGTTTCCGGAGTTTCTCTGTCTCTGTTGGGATATCAATAATATCTGATAGCAGCCCAGCATGGGTATAATCCAGTAATTTGCCTACAAGTATTTGTATTCATTTAAAAAAAAAATTGTTTGTATAATAAGTTTATTTTATTTTATTCTTTGACTAGATTTATGCATTTTGTTTTTTTTCGTCACTCTCCAGATCAATGAAAGCCCCACCCTTTTCCCTATACTACTTTAAAGACTATTGAGTCTTTTTTCAGTCCAGCACAACTCTACCGATTTTTTCAACAAGCTATACCACTATTTTAAGATTGTTAGTGTGATAATTGGCAGTACACAACGGAGTTCTGGTACCAACCCTTATGTATGGTAGTGAAGCGTGGTGTTGGAAAAAGAAGGATGATAGTAGACTGAATGCTATTGAAATGCGATCTATGTGTGGTAAGACTATGTATGATAGGTGTACAAATGTCGAAATTAGAGTAGAGTGCAAGGCTGAGATAAGCACTATCGACAAAATTAAGAAAGGGCTTTTACGATGGTTTGGTCATGTGGAGCGAATGAGTGATGAAAGAACGGCTAAAAGAAGTTTAAATGCAAGTGCGCCTGGATGTAGAAGTCGCGGAAGGCCGAGAAAGACAGTGCATGACCAAGTACGTCAAGTACTAAGTGGTCATGTGAAATGTCGGAATAATCGGCGTATGTGCATGAGAAGATGTATGAATGTAGAGGAAGCAAAGGAAGTCTGTCAAGACAGAGTGGTATGGCGTTCTATCCTCTTAGCCTACCTCTACGGGGAAATGGCGTGATGGTTTGTTAGTAAGTCAGTTAGTTTAGTGTGATAAAAATTCTGATGAATTTACGTTATGTACGCGAACAAATCGACGCCTCCTACGTATAATATCGTAACCCACAAAATGCGATTTTACAGGAGGAGCATTTGAAAATATTTTCCTTCATTTGCATTGGTTGTAGATACGACAAAGTACGCCCCAAAAAAGCCCTTATTATTGGCAAAATAATTTTTTTGTTTCGTTAGAATTAAAGATATAGTTTAATACAGACGAAATCCACCAAAAACTCAAAATCGACGATTTGTGGGTTACGATATTAGAGGCTTCGAAATGCTTTCATTGCCCCTACCATTGTCTCGGTTTATGTATTATAACTCTTTAACTCGTGTAGTTTTTGTTAAACATATTGATTTCTTTGTTTCTAGGAGTTGCTCTTCAGTGTTTGGGTCGCCATGGGGAGGCGTTGGCTGCCTTCAGCTCTGGCCTGGCCCAGAACGCTGGTTCCCGCCAGCTACTGGCCGCGCTGGTGGAGGCCTCCCTCAAGTCTCCCCTCCGTCCGGCTCTGCACCCCACCTTCATGCAGCTGCAGGCCATGAAACTGGACCAGAGCCCCTTTGTGCTCATATCGGTGTTTTTTACAGTGGTCACTCAGTAGCTCAATCACAGATAACTATCGACGTAGTTAAAAACGTGCTAACCACGTGCTAACGCTAACGATTTGACCGATCACAATAAACATTCGTTCATTACCATGTTCGCCGAGCCGATCATTGCCGAAGCAACGCTCGGGAATGCTCGGCACGCGAAATCGCGGCCAAACGTCAAACGTCAAATCATCGCGCATGTCGGATTGTTTTCTCAATATTTGGCTTGCTGAACGCCGGCTAAATGCAATACGGCACTCGAGAAAGATTGAATGAAGATATGTGCGAAGAATATATATCGGGAAAGGGCTCGCGACTTGATGCGCTCGTGTAATAATCCCGATCGATAACTATTAACGCGTGTTCCATTGTGATCGCGAAACGTTAAACATCCATGGGTAAGAAATCGTTATCACGTTCGATAGTGATCTGTGATCGAGAAAAACAGAATTTTAGTTTCCGAAAATACGTTTGCATTAGATAGAGAAAGAATAGGAGAGTAATGGGATTCAATACTATGTAAACTGGATCATATTCAAATAAATTTGATTAGTACATTTTGCGCCCACAGGAATCTTCTACACAGCGTGCTGGACTGAATGGTCGAAAGCATGAACCATTGAGGATGACCACGTCGAGATTATCCGAGAGACGAAAAAAAAAAATTCAATGATTTCCACTCCTTGAACACATGTTTAATGTATCGTAAAAATTTTCACGTGATAACGTCTGCAAATGATGAACCCCGGCTGCACACACGGAAAAGCATGACTCATTGTCACGTTTATTCCCTGAGCCGAGTGTGCAAGCGAGATATTGGGAACAAGCGATAGAGAGGCACGATCGGCCTAAGCGTTCGGTTTGTGACGCATCTCTCTCCCACTCCATCGGCCGATGCGTCCGAGTAGAAGGGAGACAGCAGCAGCACACAAGCTACAGAGTGAAAGTGAAATTAACGAGTGCAAAAAAATGATAATTTATGGAAGAAAAAAAAATCAACTAACTCCTGCTTTGTATCATACAAAATAATGATAATTCAGTAATAATAATTCAATTCAATTCATAAAAGTATGTTATCTTTCATCAATGTTTTCTTATGACGTTATCAAGTAAAATTATCGTCCGTAAACCGACTTTTTTTTTCATTATTAGGTTGTTGGTCAGGAGTTGCTAGGAGCTGGTCACTACCACGCGGCAGTCACTGTGCTGGAAGCTGCTTTGAGAATTGGATCCTGCTCTTTGAAACTTCGGTATGTCCTTACTTTTTTAAAAGAAAAATATTTATTTTTAGGTTAGAAAATTTTTAATCTACATTAATTTACTTTCTGGGTCATGTTCACGATACTGATTGCAAGTTTGGATATTTTTGGATCGCTCACTTTAAGCGATCTTTGTCAGAAAACGCATTTCGATAGAAAAATAAAATAGTTCCTAGTACATATTTGTCAATATAATTTTTTTTGTTATTTTTAATTTTGTTAAAAATTTTAAATCAATATATTTATATGTACCTAATAAGTTTGTAATAATTAAGGTGGTTTGACTTTGTAAGAAACACATAGGTAAGGCAACGGACACAGCAACCCTTGGTATCTACTGTCATCCGGCGAAAGCGTTTCGGCTGGCTAGGCCATAAACTACGTATGCCTCCCGAGAGCCTTGACCATGCTTGCCTATTTTACAAGGCATCAGGTTCTCGGCGTCCTGGTCGTCCACTGCTGACAATTCGTCGGCAGTTTGCGTCAGAGCTGCGGGACGTGGACTTGACTCGGGAGGATGCACGGGAGCTGGCGGCCGATCGCTTGGCCTGGAGGCAGTTTGTGGATTCCATATGCTCCACATAGGGAGCGGATATGGTATGATATGAATAGTTTTGTTTCTTAACTATGCGTTGATATCAACGATATTTTTTTACCTGCAAAGTTTCTAGCATGAAAATTTAAATAGCTATTTCATTTAAATTTTACTTGCAAGCTGATAATTACTTTTGTTAGCTGTGGAAATAGTACTAAATTAATCAAAAATATAACTATTTCAAACTTTGAGCAAGAATTCTCTAGAAGGGGGTTTCGATACAAATTTTCTAAAATATACGTTTCCCAGGGTTAATTTCATAACAACACTAGGCCAATACACGAAACGTGTGACGTAGATGTCTAATGACGTAGTGGGTAACTAGACACCCAGACACGGTAGTATTTTTAAAGTATGGAATGTCACGGCTCTGTAATTCTTTTTCGAAGGTTTCAATCGATAAAACACGGCTATAGTTAAAATGATAATTCCACGATAACCGCATGAAAATTATCTAGAATTTATTTATTTGTTTCAGTTATTTAGAACATTACAGAAAAAATCCAATTAATTCTAAATACAAATCATACTAAATACAATACAGTAATAAATCATACATGACTATAGATAGTTATGTTATTATAATGATATAAAAAAGTATAGAAAGAAAAATTAAAAGTTAGAAAGTGCTTTCCTAACGGAAGACCCACTGTCGTGAAATAAGTCGACATCCGAGGTGATGCGATTAAGTAACAAGATTGCTCTACCAACAGGCATAACCATTGACAGGTTGGTTCTGCATATTGACAGGTAAAACAATCGATGCTGTCTTTGTCGAAGATAGGTATCTATATATTTTGTGACTGTTACATGATTTTAAAGTTGAATCCAGAGTTGTTACAAAAGTGAAAACGTGACTTTTGTAACTTGTGATTATGTTTGTAACAAGAAAGAGTAAAAGGGAAGATGAAAAATACATTTGTATTGAAATGTGAAAGCCTAGGCGGGCGATCGTTAATGCCTTCGGTAAAAAGTTAGTAGGAGTGATGGAGTGGTGATGGGGTACTTGAATTAACTTCTACACAGGCCAGGAATGTTCACAAGACTCGAGAATTATCTGTCGCCAGTTTTTCTGGCCGTGGGGCGGAGGACAGTAACTGCGAAATTAATTTTTACTTTTTTTAAATTTAGTATGAAAGCTGTCTGGAGATCGGATGTTTTTTTTTATTTATATTTTTTTATTTATAAAAATAACATTACATAGAATTTTTTTTTCAATCCAATGCTCCCTAGGTGTTTTTACAATAATCTCATTTAGGGACAAATAAAAAACACATAAATTTTATTCTAATACGCACTGACATCGCTTAGATCACAAAATAAACACAATATAATACAAAAAACAGAACCAATCCAATGAAAACATAAATTCTAAAGAAACAATAAAGTTAATTATTACAGTAACAGCAAAACCATATATTATATCGATGCAAGTAGAAAAGGTGATATCATTCTAAACTAACTAACTAACTAACTAACCATCACGCTATTTCTCCGAAGGGGTAGGCAGAGAGGATAGAACGCCACACCACTCTGTCCTGGCATACTTCTCTTGCTTCCTCCACATTCATACATCTTCTCATGCACGCACGTCGATTATTCCGACTTCTTACATGCCCACTTTCAACCACTTGTTTTACTTGATCATGCCATGTCTTTCTCGGCCTTCCTCGACTTCTACATCCAGGCGCAGTCGCATCATATATTTTTTTAGCCGTTCAAAATACTTATTAAAATAATATTTCTTCAAATCAGAGGTCCTGTTTCGATAGTTAGATACAGGGATCTTAAACATGTCAGGTAACAAATTAAATTCGAAAAATGCTATGTATTTTAGAGATCGTGTACCGAATTTGGTTGTATTTGCAGGTTCTAAATGTATTTTGTTGCGTGAACGGGTGTTGTTTACTCGGTTAAAAACAAAGTAGTTATTAATAATAAAAATTCATTGCAATTAGTGTACCAATCCAATGCCCTATGCAACATTGGGTGTGGATAAGGGAATGTAGTAATGTATGGTAGAAGAAAAAGTGTGTGTTTTTATACGAAAGGGTAAAATATTAGCGCATAGAACAATTTTCATTCGATAGTAAACTTACAATTCAAACACACGGAACCGTCCATTTTTCTCCGATATTATATTATCATCATCGTCATCTTATAACCTTTTCAAGTTTACAAATAAAATACGAGATGAACTCGAAGATAAATGCCAGGTTTATTTTGACAGAATATTGCTCAATACAATTACATTATGTACCTACATGTAAACTGTAAAATCGGTTTAGAAACTCCTAAAGTTATTTAATATGTTGAATTTATCTGCGCTTATAATTGCATAAAATAAATATTTTAAAATTAAAATCAAAATCTGTATATCGGTTGTACATCAATAGATTCGATAAATCTCCACAAAATCGATAGGTCTGCAAAAAATCGATAAGATAGGCGACGATAGAGATTTTTAGTATGGCAACATTTATAGCAGTCCAACTGTGTATTATATGGTCCGACTGTCGCGTTCTGCGCATGCCTACAGACAGTAAACTGTGCCGTATAAAGGTAAAATTCACACCGCGCAGTTTTTATTGGTCAGAAAACGGTACAAGAAACTGTGTAGTTTTCTGAACAAGAAACTGCACAGTAAACTGTCCCGTATAAAGTGTGCTTAATTCATCATAAAATTCAGATTTTTACTCTCGCCACAAACCAACCCAAATAAATTTCAAACCATGAATCCTTTGTATTTTAAAATGCCTTGTAAAAGAATACCCTTACAAAAAACGTAATTGTCCATCAATTCGAATTATCTGCGTAATTTATTTTCCAAGACAATCTCTACTCTTTTGCATGTTTTTCAGTTACTACTCTCCACCTCTCATATGTATACAGATTTTTCTCCGAAGATCCTGTCTCATCCTAATAAGGACAGAAACGAGATTTAACCATTAATTATTGCGAAAGTAAATATATGTATGTACAAGACTCAGGGATACGAATCCTTGAAGATTGTACGGGTTTAACATGTACAAGAATTTAATTTATAGGGTTACTTTTTATGCATCCTGTAGCTGTGGGATATGGGTAAACCAATAAAAAGTATAAATAAATTAATAAACCAAGAGATTCGTAGTTGTGAAATGTTTTGTTATCCTATACTGACAAATGACTGCGATAATGGGCCACGCTCCAATATTTTTAAATTCCGTAATTTTTTTTGTGTGAATAGTAATGATTTTTTGAAAATTTTCTGTGAAAAATAAAAAAAAAATAAAATTCAATGGATTCCTCGGAAAAAAATATTAAAAAACAGGGCGAAATTTTAAGTAAAATGGCACTTCCGGTGATAACGTCCATAAACCAATACAATACAATAAGTATTTTGATCAACTAAGTGTCAGATAAACAAACTGTTTCCTTGAAAAATTGACAGTTAACTAACCTCAGACTTATTACGTGTAGAATGACATTCTAAAATAATTTTGCATTTATGAACATAGGTTATGTTTTACCAAATTTATGACAGATGTAAAAGAACTTTCCCACTATAATCATAAAAATGAACGTTTGTATGAAAATGTATGCAGTTTGTATCGTTTTTTTTAGAAATATTATCGTAGTGGTTACGTTGTATAAAGCTATTTCCGTTTTTTATGATTTCACGGCGGAGGGATGCTTTAAAAGCACCCGTCTCCTAAGCGCACAAAAAGAGTCGTACTTAATATATAGTTGATGCGTAGAACCAGTACTTTTTTGCTGTTTTTAGGCGCTACTTACATCAAAACTTGGTTAAAATGCCTCGAAATTTGATAGACGCATAATACCTAAATAACGACCCGTTTTGGGGAAATCGCGATTACGGTATTTTAAAAAATTAAATTACGGACATAATATGAATTTAAAAAATCCAAAAAAAAAAATTTTCATACTTAATTTATAAATCACCATCTAAAAAATTTTTTTAAAAAAATTGTCCCACCGCCCATTATTTTGTTGCTAATCTGTTATAAGGATGATCGATATATACACCGTGTCCCACGATGAGACCGCGAAACTCCGGAGGGTGATTGTTCATGGTATTCTGAGAAAAAAATCCTTATAAAGTTTTTTGATCCGGGCATTTTTTAATAATTAATTTTAAAAAAGTATTTATAAAAAGCGACTATGTAATACTGGCTTCTGTTTGAAATGCTAGCGGTGGCGGGGTGGCGGTGGGCGGGGGAGGAGTGGGGGTCCGCTCTGGTCACCGAACGCCTTGCCTTGTGCGGACATTCAAAATTCGAATTTCATATCTGAAATTGGTGCAGGTCACGTGGTGTTAGCCAGTTCAAAAATAAATGGTATTACACGCGTGAATTTTTATTCATATTTTAATCATTTTTTTAAGAAATTAGAAATGAGTTTTTTGAAAAACTTTATTAAGATTTTTTTCTCAGAATATCATGAATAATTACCCTCTGGAGTTTCGGGTATAGGTAACGGTGTATAGGTATCAGTGGCGTGTCGCCCATACATGCGGTAAATGCTCCGCATGCCTTACTACTTAAAAACAATTTACCTAGGTACTAGGTACCTACCTATCTACATAATATTCGAGGACATTCTGATCACTTGATTTGAGTGAATTTTTTTGACCCGCGTTATTTTCTTTCGTATATTAAGAGTTATCCGTCTCGTGGTGTAGTGGTAACACGTTGGGCTGCCGTGCATTAGGTCGCGGGTTCCCGACGAAGGTCAACGTGAAATATTCATTGTAAATGTAATTTAAATTAAAATATTATTGATATCCCAACAGAGACAGAGAAACTCTGGAAACGAATGTGAGTTATCTAGGCGTTTACAGGGCTTATGACCTGTCATTCGCTGGGGTTAAGTGGCCACTTGATGTACTACAACATTCCCCATTCCGCCCATCATCTGACAACCATATATGAAATTTTGTTTAAACTACTGTATATGTTGCGTTTGTACAGAAGTATCCACATTTGAGTTGGTTTTTCGACAGTTTTTAATATTTTAAATATTTGTTCTCTCTGTTGAGAAGATTGTTAAGCATTTTTGCCAATCTATTTTTTTTGGTGTAGGTAAGGCTCTATCGAACGTTATTACTTACTAGAAGACGCCTGAAGATGTCTCTCTCATTTTGTTTGCTTTTAATTTTTACTGGTAAATATTTTTAACAACATTTTGAACGTATACAAATGTTGTTGTTAAATAAAAATATTTGATGTGTTGTCCTTGGACTGGTACTTAAGCGTAATGCCCGCTGTATACGGGACAGTTTCTTGTTCAGAAAACTACACATTTTCTTGTTCAGAAAACTGTGCAGTCTGCCAAACTTCTGTCAAAAAACATGCTGTATGTGTATTTTTGAAACGCGATTGTAAGTTATTATCGTATGTTTGCTCTCAGGAAATTGTATATTTAGCTAATAATGTAAATATGTTATTGGTTTTTACGTATTTATAAAAGCATACAATAAACCAATGTCTACTTAAACGTTTACATAAAAAACATTAAACTGTCATGTCAGCTTAAATCTGACATAAGCACGCAGTTTTTTAAACAGTTTTCGTTGTATACGGGACCGTTTTCAGACTGCATAGATAAAACTGCGCAGAAAACTGTCCCAATATATAGCGGGATTAAGACTTATCATCTTGCTTTCGTGTGATAAATAATCAGGATTCACTAAACTTGGAGTACCAACGCAGAGCCCTATGCACTATTGGGAGCGGATAAGGGGAGTATTAAATGTATATTGATGAGTTTTTTCCGTTGAATATAAAATCCTGAAAACATTGAACGAACTCACACGCTGCCAATCCCCCGTTACGAATTGAAATGTGTTGTTATTAGGCCTTTCCGCTAATGGTCGCTTAGACCGATCTAATATCCTGCCTCGATAATGAATAGTGCCTCCAGAAGGCAGCCGACACCGGCAATATACGAGTAATATTAATGGAATCAATCTTGTCTTGTATTATTAAAGCAGTCACTCCACGGACTTGCTTGTTGCCCAAGGTATGAACTTACAAACGTTATATTATGACATGCAGTCAATTAATACTGGTGTAACAAAACTCGATGTACAAGCGGGAAACCAGTGAATCTACATCATATTTAGAGTCGATTTTGTAGAATATATTTTTTTAATTTGACCCGAGAAAATTGAGTACGAAGTTGAATTTTTTTTGAATTTTTTTTTGCAAATTTATTTTATTTATTTATTAAAACATATTGCAAAGAAAAAAATTAAAAAATACTAAATTTGTCCTCACTGGGGGTAACCCGTGCCGAGGACTAATTTTTTAAATTTTTATTATTTTTTAATTAATTACTTACATACAATGGATCCATACATGTGTGTTTTGAATTGATTGTAAAACTAAAAAATTATGAAAGAAGACTATCTATTTGGTTTAATAAATTTTGTTTTTATCTCTACTCTACCCACCTCCACTACCAATTTGACACAGCTTTTTTTGAAAACAAGTTCCTGTTTTATTGTTCTGATGGCCAAAGGGAGCACGTTGTAGAGCTTGACAGCATAATACACATAATCCCTCTGACCAAAAGTAGTGTGTGTCTTTACTTGCTTCAATATTTTCTGTGTTCTGGATCGTGTGGCTCTTGGGGAGGAGTTATCAAATATCGTGTATTTAGTAAAATTAATACTATCCATAAATAAAAAAACAGAATTTTAATATGAATTTGTGCAATTTTACTTAATCTGCGGTACTAATGAAAGCTTTTATGAGAAAAGAAAGAAAAATTTTGTTTTCAAGGTCAGATTAATAAGTCATATTACACATTCGACTCCAAATATGATGAATATTCACCAGTTTTCGGGTTGTACTACGACTTTTGTTCCACCGTGTTTATTGTTTTATCTGACAGTTAATTATGCAAATAAAATAAATGTAAATATGTAGGTACCTACTGTAATACTTCTACCATCACTATTTATTAATGTTTTATTATTCGGACAATTTGTAAAGCGCTGTTTTTTGCGAAAAATCGTCTCAAGAGCGCTGTACAAAAAGAGGCTAGAATTCAACTCGTCCTGCAGCTACCAAGCGCATAGACGGTTGGAGAATTCTAGCCTCCGATTAGAAATATAAACAGACTTTAATTATAAGTTAGAAAAATATATCAAATTATGTAGGTATGGCAATAACTAGTAGGTTAAAGTGTTTTTGTAACTGATTGTCATTTAGTAGAGTAGGTAGTACATAAGTATATTACTTGATTTTAGTACGCTAATTAGTATTGGGCTGGGATGGGCAGCGTTTGGGAATGTATTCCACATTATGAAGAGTCCAATTCCTAACAACCTTAAAAGGCAGGTATTTAACATGTGCATACTTCCAGTGCTGACTTATGGGGCTGAGACATTGACACTGACTATCCAATCGGCCAATAAATTCCGTGTAGCGCAAAGGGCAATGGAGCGAAGCATGCTCGGCATCAGTTTAAGAGACCATGTCACTAACGAGGAGATAAGAAGACGGACTAGAGTCATAGACGTCATAAAAGCTATCTCCCAGCTGAAGTGGACATGGGCTGGACATGTGGCACGCCAGAATGAGGACCGATGGACGAAGCGCCTGCTGAACTGGAGACCTAGAGCTGCAAGGAGACCTGTAGGAAGACCACCAAGAAGATGGACAGATGATATAAAAAAGTACTGCAGGATCCAGATGGCAGCTCGAGGCCCAGGACAGAAAGCAGTGGACCAATATGGGGGAGGCCCTATGTCCAGCAGTGGACGAACAACGGCTGATGAAGAAGAAGAAGAAGAATTAGTATTGAGCAAAAATTCAAATTTTTTAACCACATTACAAGAGTCTCTAATACATTCAGGAAGCCTGTGATATCAACACCCATCTTCGTACGATGGGTGTTGGTTATAAATATTCCCAAGCCAGGTACAGCAGAGACTTAGGTACCCCCGCAGACTAGAGACTTTCTATCGGGCGATAGTTTAGTCGGGTTGGGCTGCTAGCGCGCACACTGAATCAACAAAACAGTCGGGTTGGTGATGAGTGCACACACTAGAGAACAGTCGGCCAACTGCTTTCGAATGATTTTCCAGTTAATAAAAGACTTTTGAAGAGAGCGGTCGCAATGAATGTTGGAACAATATTGTCAAGAAAAGTTATTATTGCTGCAATACTACGAAGGAGAAAGCTATCGCCCGATTAAACGATCGGCAAGTGTGCGCGCGTGGAAGAGCGCCTTACTGATTAAGCTATTGGCCGATAGTTTATCGATAGGATAGTTTAAAGGCAATCGCAAGGCCTATTAAACTTAGCAATCGGCCGATGCCGGATCGTTGTAGTATGCGCACTTGCATACATCTTCATACTGATTAAAAGCCCGACTGAACTATCGCCCGATAGAAAGTCTCTAGTCTTCGTAATAAGGGATGATGCTAAAGTGTAGAATCCCGGTCAGTTTGTAAATGTCTTTTTTATGCAATTCTATCGGTTAAGCAAATTGAATGCAATGTAAGTGGATGTTATAGTAACGCCAGAGAGCTGGTGTACAGCTAAGCAAGGAAATATTCTGAAGCTTAACTCATTAGTTAGTCCACTCACGATTCTATATGGACGGGATTTAGATCCGAGATATTTCTACAAACGGGCTTGACTCGCCATAGATAGTTTCTGTTCTAAGTGGTGTAGTTAATAGTCAATACATATACTTTTTGCGTACATCCAAGACTTATCCTGGTTTATTTCTAATTAATGTAGTATTTATTTCTTTATTTTATACCAAAATGAAGGCTAGGCTGCACGTCTTTCAAATATACGAAGTAAATAAAATAAAAAAAATACAATGCATGAACGACATTCATCATGTATACATGTATTTTTTGGACTAATGTGCTAATCACTACGCCACAAAGCGGATCGATCTGAGAAATTATCGACAAAATTAAGAAAGGGCTTTTACGATGGTTTGGTCATGTGGAGCGAATGAGTGATGAAAGAACGGCTAAAAGAAGTTTAAATGCAAGTGTTGCTGGATGTAGGAGCCGAGGAAGGCCGAATAAGACATGGCATGACCTAGTACGACAAGTACTTGAAAGTGGACACGTGAAAAGTCGGAATAAATCGGCGCATGTGCATGAGAAGATGTATGAATGTAGAGGAAGCAAAGGAAGTATGTCAGGACAGAGTGGTATGGGCGTTTTATCCTCTTCTGCCTATCCCTACGGGGAAATGGCGTGATGGTTAGTTAGTTACAAAGTAGAAATTTGTGTTTGTCCTGACGAAGAGACGGGTTACGTCTCGAAACCGGTAGACATGGAAAAGTCGGTGAGTTGTTATATTCAAAACGTTATTATTACCATAATATTACAAAAATATGTGTGTTTTAAATTGTACACCAACTTTAAGCTTTATCTCCCCATCAAAACTTGATACTATGTACTACTACTACTCTCCCTTATCCGCACCCAATGGTGCACAGGGCACTGCACTGGTACACCAAGTGCAGTGAATCTGGTTTTTTTAGTTACGTGAAGGCAAGGTGATCCGATCCGTGATTACGCTTCAGCACCAGTCCTGAAACTTAACAGTCCTGGTACAGTAAATGTTTCTCACTGCGTACTAAATTAAGGGTTGTGTTTGGTTGGAAAATAATGCTTGATAGCAATAAGCACGCCCTAGTGCACTTGTTATGTAATTGTGCGTTTCAAATAAATAAATAAAAATTAATTGCGTAAAATTTTAATGGTAAGAAAAGTAGTTGGAAAAAAAACCAATTTTTCGTCCACAAGTTAACATGATTTTTTAATAAACCATTAATAATTATTGATATTTTATCAGAATTACCAACACTTTGGTTATCTTCCTAAGGGCTGCAGGAATTCCTAGTAAATAATTAAATATTTTCGACAATAATTGTTCTTAGTTACCTACCTAATAAATCACTCGGCCAATACTTATCAGGACGCCACCGCGTCGCACCGCGAGTAATATTATAAGGGCACTGCGAATTTATCGGGTGACTAAAAATAATTGGCTTTCAAACCAAAATTTTCTGTGAATGCAGAATAAAACAAAAAATTTCAACATTATCGGTGCAGTCCGTTTAAAAATCGGATAATTAATAAGCGAGATAGAATCATTTAAAGTTAGATTTTTGTAAAGATTTCGTATAATAGGCGATCGGTGACGTCACAGATCGTATGCTGTATAAAAACTATATAAGTGATGGTATCTCGCTTAAATATTATCCGATTTACAAACGGATAGCACTGTTGGTTTTGTGATTCTTTGCTTTATTTTTCTACATTCACAGAAAATTTTGGTTAACTTACCCGTTCTACTGCTAACTAACCAACCATCACGCCATTTCTCTGAAGGGGTAGGCAGAGAGGATAGAACGCCACACCACTCTGTCCTGGCACACTTCTCTTGCTTCCTCCACATTCATACATCTTCTCATGCACGCACGTCGATTATTCCGACTTCTTACATGCCCACTTTCAAGCACTTGTTTTACTTGATCATGCCATGTCTTTCTCGACCTTCCTCGATTTCTTCATCCAGGCACAGTCGCATCGTATGTTTTTTTAGCCGTTCTTTCATCATCCATTCGCTCTACATGACCGAACCATCGTAAAAGACCTTTCTTAATTTTGTCGATAGTGCTTATCGCAGCTTTGCACTCTGCTCTAATTTCAACATTTGTACACCTATCATACAAAGTCTTACCACACATTCGCCTGAGAGATCGCATTTCAACTGCATTCAATCTACTTTCATCCTTCTTTTTCCAACCTTATCCAACCAATCCTTATTTTTACCAGTTTTTTTTCACAGTGCGGGACGCGTTATAGCCTATTACCTATTACTTGGCGACATTATTGATCAAACACGCACTTGATGATATGTTGGCGGCGGCATCTTGCCCAGAACTTGACCATCAAGAGATGAAAGTAGACCGGTCCGGAATCTTATCAACTTTAGTATGGTTGATGGCGGCAGCTTATCAACGGGACAGATCATAATTAGAAATAGTGCGCACAAGAATTGCGTTTAAAACATGGTGTACTGAGAAAAATTACATGCATAATTTATGATATTGATAAAATTTACAATCAGATATTATAGATATCCCGACAGAGACAGAGAAACTCTGGAAGCGAAATGTGGGTTATCTAGGCGTTTACAGGGCTTATGACCTGTCATTGGCTGGGGTTAAGTGGCCACTTGATGTACTACAACATTCCCCATTCCGTCCATCATCCGATAACCATATATGACAAATTTTACTCGTTTTTTGAACTCGTCTACGTCGTTCCGCATTACCGAAATTTTCTATGCTTGTGTCATTTGTTTCTCTGTCTCTGTTGGGATATCAATAATATCTGATATCAGCCCAGGATGGGTATAATCCAGTAATTTGTCTACAAGTATTTGTATACCTTCGAAATGTTGTTCAAAAAAAAAAATCGTTCAAAATACAGTTAGAAAGGGTTTCTTCGAACAAGGTCGAACAAGGATTTCAGAGAAGTGACATTCCATACTTGAAAAATACTACCGTGTCTGAGGTGTCTAGTTACCCACTACGTCACTCACTACGTCATCAATAGGCATCTTCACACGTTTCGTGTATTGGCCTAAGTGCAGGAGTCTTTAGTCGGTGGAATTTAATAATAAGTGGTGTTATGAAATTAACCCAAGAAAATTTGAATGGAAACGCCCCCTCTAGTAGATTCTTCTTCGAAGCTATCAACAGTTTTACTACTACTGCTACTTTTCCTTGTCCGCACCCAATGGTGCATAGGGCACTGCATTAGTACACCAAGTGCAGTGAAACTTGTAGTCTCTGCAGCATTTTAATCTCTCCGTGCAGTTTTAATTTCTATCCACGTTCTGAAGACGGCTATTAGTTGCAACATTGGCCGCAGTAACTTAACCGCTTTCCGTTTTAATTAGATGAATGTATTTTTAACTAGTCGTTGTAGGTATATAACGTTTCATCTGTATACCAGTTTCGGAGCAATCTCTCTTTCAATCTGTCTACGATAAGATTAAACCTGCAATTTCTACGCTGGTGATCTTAACTATCATCTTTATCGCTTTTAAATCAAATTTAATACCTGATGGCTGGCACTGAAGCGTAAGATTGATAATCTTGCCTTCATGTAATAAAAATGATCAAGGTGTACCGATTCCAGTGCCCTATGCACCATTATATGCGGATAAGAAAAATTAGCAACTATCGGTTTTTGGCATTGTCAATTTTAACGTCTTTTATATATTTTTTATTTCACTTTTCTTTTGATCACACTTTTGTAAATTTTTTGGACTGTTCGTGATCTTACAACCTTTTTTTAAAAAGATCGGGACATGAAAATGTTCTTATATAATTTTATTGTTATTTATTTTTATGTTCCTGCATGGAGATAAAATAGAGTTTGCGTAATTTGTAATATTTTTTTCGAATCCCTAAAAAAGGGATTAGGGTTTTTTACGAATAAATTATTAAGAAATTTGGATACATTTTTTTTAGCCGAACTAATGATCACAACCATTCGATTACGAATAATTAAAATGTACAAACTTTCTATAAATAATTCTTGTTTGTTATTTACGCAGACTCAATTATTACGAATAAGTTATTTTTATTATTATCGTAAGGCGAATTTTCATGAAAATGTAATCAAATACAAACCTCGTCGACGAAGTATTTTCGACCCCTCGATCGACGGATCAAATATCAATAACTCTACAACTAAACGACGACTCTATTAAACAACATAATGACAAAAAAAATTATGAAAATTTTTTCGGGTGGTCACGATTTTAGAGTGTTATATACTACCTAACTAACCATCACGCCATTTCCCCGTAGGTGTAGACAGAGTGGATAGAACGCCATACCACTCTGTCCTGACAGACTTCCTTTGCTTCCTCCTTACATTCATACTTCTTTCATGCACCATACGCCGATTATTCCGAACTTTTTCACATGACCACTTTCAAGTACTTGACGTACGTTGGCTTTCTACATCCAGGCACTCTTGCATTTAAACTTTTTTTAGCCGTTACATGTCATCAACTCATTTCGCTCACACATGACCAAACCATCGTAAAAGCTTTTTCTTAATTTTGTCGATAATGCTTACTCTCAGCCTTGCACTCTGCTCTAATTTCGACATTTGTACACCTATCATACATAGTCTTTATATATACCACTTTATATTATCGTCATCCAGTACGCTTGTCTCGCAAAATTACAAGCAATCCTACGTATCTGCCATATGAATGCGTGGCGCTAATGTCTTTTATACTTTGAATCTCAGAAACGTGATGTGTCGTGCGTTTTTGGGCGTCTAGTAATTCATTTCATTTCATTCGTGGACGACCGGGACCCCGGAACCTGAGCCTGTAAAATAGGCAAGCAGGTTAAGGCTTCGGGAGGCTACGGTAAATTGGCCAGCCAGGGGAAACGCCTTCGCCTGGAAATAGTACCAGGGGTTTCTGTGTCCGTTTCCCCCCTCTGTTTTCCTTACAAAATCAAACCACCCCCACACCTAAAAAATTTTTCTAAGAACCTATTTCCAAAATTAGATTCTGCTGTCTTTGGGGCCCCCCAAAAAAAATTTTGAGGGTTTTCCAAACCAGAAAATTTCCCGCAGCCTATTTAAGGGGGACCCCGGTTAGTTTTTTTTTTGCCCCGGAAAATTTATT